>KK122222.1:6983-116247 GCA_000611955.2 Stegodyphus mimosarum
TATAAATATATATAAATAAATATAATTATATCCATTTTATATAAATATTATATAAAATGGATAGAAAAATCACATAATAAGTGCACATGAAGCGAATGGTAGGATTTTCTGTTTATATAAATAAACCTTGGCATTCTCCCTTATCATTAAATGCAACTATAGATACGTGAGTACCATCTACAGCGCCGATGACACCAGGAAATCCAAACTTTCGATTGAATCCTAATTTGATTTTGCTTCGTTCAAAACTATTTACTGTAAATTTTATCCATTTGGTGAAATTACCAGAACAAACAGCATCTCTAACTTCTCAAATACATGAACTGACCTATTTCCTGGCTCAGCCCTATATATCTGTTATTACCAACCTATCCCTGGTAACTTCCAGAAGCATAAAGGTTTGAGGCACACAAAACCATTATGGCGCTTTGGTTTATGCACGCCATTTTTGGTGGTGTGTTGTTACTGCAGGTAAGGCGATGATAGCTTGGCTCGGTGATATTTAACATTTTTATTTAATGCTAGAAAGAATATATATTTCAAGAAAAGTTCACACATACACAGTCGTATCTTATTCAGTTCACGCAATGAGCATTTTTACAAGTAACAAGTCCGCGCGGCAAGAATATCGGAATCGTAATTCAGCTACGAAGACATCACGAAATGGAAGAGAGGTGAGCGTATGCTCCTCCGACGGCAGCCAGAACAGAGTAGTCAGTCCGGATTTTCTTCTAGTGGAGAAGAGGGAGAAAGCTGGTAAGCGCCCTCTCTCGGGTAAGTGGACGATTAACAACAACAATAATAATAATAGAGTTCTCCACACCATGTTTTAAATAAATAAATAAAAATATACATATATAACTGTATTATAAATATATTAACATATGCAGCAAAAGGAATTGCAGTACATATTCCTATTTATACCCTTTCTAAATCGATCCTACCAGCGGCCGAGCGGTAAATTCGCTGAACACTGGTAGTTCGGTCCGAGATTCGAATCTCGCGAACGGGCTGGCTGCATAAGCGTCATTACCAATACATCTGCCATTACCAACATATCTCTGGTAACTTCTAGAAGCATAAGTTTAATGCACATAAAACCTGATATAAATAAATAAATAACTATATATATATGCAATATAAAAGTATATATATATATATATATATAAACCTATAATTCATAATAATTTAAGATAAGAAAACTTTCCATATATCATCTCCAAGGAACAGAAATTCAATTTAAAACCATGAAAGAAAACATTTTTAGTCAACATTTTAATTAGTACGTTAAAATTAGTATTTTTTAGACCTTCTTTTCTTTAAAAACATGAAAATCTCCAAAGACAATTTATATATATGTAACTGTATTACAAATATATTAACATGCGCAGTGAAGGAAATGGCAGTACATATTCCTATTCATATATTTTTTAAATCTATCCTACCAGCGGCCGAGCGGTAAAATCGCTAAACACTGGTAGTTGGGTCCGAGGTTCGAATCCCGTGAACGGGCTGGCTGCATGGGTATTATTGCCAATATATCCGCCATTACCAGCATATCTCTGGTAAATTCCAGAAGCATAAATGTTTAAAGTACACAAAACCAGTTTTAAATAAATAAATAACGATGTATATAATTATATTATAAATATATTAACATATGCAGTAAAAGAAATTACGGTACATATTCCTATTTATACTCTTTTTAAATCAATACCAGTAGCGGCCGAGCGATAAAATCGCTAGACGCTGGTAGTTTGGTCCGAGTCTCGAATCCCACGACAGGGCTGGCTGCATGGGCGGCATTACCAATATATCTGTCATTGCCAACATATCTCTGGCAACTTCCTGCAGCATGAAAGTTTAAAGCATACAAAAGCTGATAAATAAATTACTATACATAAAACTATATTATAAATATATTAACATGTACAGTGCAATAAATTGCAGTACGTATTCTTATTCGTACTCTTTTTAAATCCATCGCACCAGCGACCGAGCGGTAAAATCGCTGAACACTGGTAGTTTGGTCCGAGGTTCTAATCCCGCGAACGGACTGGCTGCACGGACGTTTTCGTGGTTTTCGTTATGTGTAACGTATATACCAGCTAGTTGCCTAAGAACTTCCTTCACGAAGGCAACCCTCAACTTAGGCAGATAGCCCTCCAGACTTAGCCGCAATCACATAAAACCAAACACTTTTTAAGTCTGAATAAAAATGCACAAAACTGATGTAATATCTAAAAGTAGACCACATAAAAAATCAGATAGCTAATTATAAATCCTACATTAAGACATTTACAAGAATTTAATTTAACTGAAAATTATACAGGGATTGAAATATACAGGAGATTCTAAAAACTACTGGAAATTGGCATTCATGAAACTACTTAAATAAATTTTTTAACTCAAAGCAATTTCATATGAATGCTGAATTTAGGATGTGCATAATTTGACTACATATCCTTTCATGCACATGTTAATGTCTTACATTTTTATACACTACAAATTAAAATAAATCTAGAGGAAAATACATTATAATTTAAAACATAATATTTAAAAATTTATAAATTACTCACAAAAGTACATTAATATAGACATTAGTTTAAAAATTAGAATTTAAAATTAAAAATATGCATTCATTCTTTATATGGGAAAAAGGGAAAACACCAAATAATTATAAAACCTCCATTACGCGCACTTCCAAAAAATATCCATGACCTCCGCCGTCTTCAGTTTAGCTCTAAAAAGACAGTCAGAAAGTTAAACGGCAGCTACTCAGCTGACGGAAAAATTTCCGACGCGTCGATTTCTGTAATGATCGAGACGATGACACGAGACTCGCTCTTTGTCGAGTAGATCGCAAAAAACGACCCGTTCATCCATCTAGACGGTGTCCAGACTACAACTCCTAGACTATAACTGCCAGATTTCTATTATTCCAGCCCTCTCATCTGATCTCAATCCCATTTTTCTTAAAATCAGCATAAATAGTTACTTACCTTCACTGGGCGTAACAGCTTGCAAAAAATTCGCAAAAATCATTTCAGATATCATTCGTGGAAATCCCAACATCAATGAAAACGATATTGACGCTGAAATCAAGAAGTTTACACTTATATCCAACATGCTATTAATTTCCTTACCAACGAATTCATAAGTTCCCATCCTTTTTTCCCCTCTTCTACCCAGCATAAGAGAAAAATCAAAAGCAAAATTCGTATTAGGAAAAGCTGGCAAATTACAGGAGATCCAGGAAATTATAAATTATTGAACGTTCTTCAACGTGACATCAAAAAGGACATTAGTAACTTCAAGACTCAATGCTGGGGAAACTTCCTCAACTCTCTTGCAACAGTGGATAATTCTTTTTGACACTGAAAAGAAATTAAGAAACCTTTCAAGCAAATTCTGTCCCTCCATGGCATCAACGGAATTATTGCTTATTCAGATGAAGACAAAGCCAACACCTTCGGTGATATACAAGAAGAAACGTTTACCCCCAATACTAATCTTTACGACAACAATCATATCTCCAAAGTTAAAGACATTGTTAATATCTTCTTAAAAATCCTTGGTCCTTTGAATGTTACATTCCTCGCCACGTCTAGGTTGGTTGTCAATTATATCAGCTCCTTAAAACACAAAAAAGTTCCAGGTCTTGTAGGTATATCTACCAAAGCGCTAAAACATATTCCTATCAATGGTATCGCATGTCTTACTGTATTATCAAATTACCAATTCTTTGTCAAGCCAATCAACTCTATTATCAAGTTTTCATACTTTCCTAATAAATGGAAACATGCCATCCTCGTCGTCTTCACAAAACAGCATCAAAATTTCACACTTCCTCAAAACTACCGTCCAATTAGGCTTCTGAGTCAACTTTCTAAAATAGCTGAAAAATATTATTCGATATCTACTAAATGAAATTATTCCACAGGGCTCTTAAAGTCTAATGTAATGATCTGACAAGTTCAACTTGATAAGTTTGTAGATACGTTCCCGGTGCCAAGTCAATCGAAAGCTTTCGCATATATATATATATATATAAGGAATATAGCTCCGGTAAGGAATTTACAATTGAAACCGTCAGTAATTTAGTTGATGACACGAAGCAGCTGGTAATTAGTAATATGAAGATGACGGAACCCAGACTGTTTTTCTGGAATGTAATTGCTTCTTATCTCCAAGACAGAAACTTTGAAGCGAAAATTAGGAATAGTACTAGATCACGGAGATCCGTGTACTAGATTTTACGCTTTTTTAAAAGTGTTGTCATATTGCACTTGAACTAAATCAGAAAATGTCCATGATAAAAGGTAATTTTATTCCGTATTAATTTGAATTTGTTAACACTCTATTTTCTATTACACAGCGCCAAATATTCTCCTAGCGGTGACTTTTGGAACTAATTTGTTTTTTCGCGGAATCCTTCGTCCCCCGTCTTGTTTAATCTTCCTACAAAATGTGACGTCATTCTCGCAAATAGATCGCGCTACAGAACACTGTGAGCACTGTCTGTTTAATTATGACCACCCGGTGTTTTTGCCGCAAGAGACATCTTTGCTGGTGTGCCCCAGGAGTCAGGACTTTCGCCATAGTTGTATAACATTTACACATACGATATTACTAAAGACCCACAAATTACCATAGCTCTTTTCTTAGATGATAACCAATTACAACCCAAGCTTCAACAGTTTCAGTTGTCCGGCTCCTTCTTCAACATTACTTTAACCTTTGGCTCACTCTTTGGAGGATTCCAGTTAATACTGAAAAATCAAAAGCAACAATTTTCGTAAAGGCCAAACAAATTTCACGCCACCAAGATCTTTTCTGTTTGATGAAGAATTTGACTGGGTTGACGAAGTTTAATATCTAGGTGTCATTCTAGGTTAAAAATTGACGTTTCAGGAACATCTCAGAGAGAGTATGCAAGAAGTTTATATCACGCTTGCAGCTGTTCGCCCACTTCTTGACAGAAAAAGTAATATGGCCACTTAATCTTATATCATCTTATATAAATCTATACTTCGACCAGCATTTTTCTATGCTAGTCCTGTCTGGGGTCACGCAGCCCAAACTCACCTTGAACATAACCAAGTTCTTCAAAACAAAGCACTCAGGAAGGCTATCAACACGCCTTGGTTCTTTCCAAATTCGTATATCCACCGTGATCTCAAAATAGACACAATTAAAAATTATATTCAAAAACTTGCTCGACATTTCTTTTATTCAGTTCTCATCCATCCTAGCAACTGCATCAACTCTGTTAGATGTTCTCAATTTTCCAGAGAAATACACAAATATTGATCTGAGATTCTCCATCCATAACATTTTTTACGCTTTAATTCATTGAATTGGACCTTTCCCGAGAAACTCACTTTCTTCGTCAATTGATGGCGGCCACTTGACCTAATACTTTCTTCATATTTTGTCCACACTATTCGTTTTGTTTTATTCATGGTCTTCACCAGATGCAGAGTAAAAGGAAGCACAGCCTTCCGAAACTCTAATTCACTATATGTTGTTAGTAGCCAGGTATACTTTTCTGGTCACATTCCGCGTTTGTCTGTACGTAATGGTCCAAACCCCCAACAGAAAAAGAATGTTATAATGCACGACACTATCCAGCATCCCATTTCAAAATATATAACGTTTACATATTTTAATTTGAATAACGGCAAATTTTTCTTATTAATGCCAAGGATGGAAAATTCATATTGACGAATATGTTACCGCTTTTCTCAATATTTATATATTTCTAGATTCAGAAAATCATTCAGTTGTCGTCGAACATTGCAAATACCAGTCGTACAGTGTTGTCCGCAAGACACATGAATTTCTCTCTTGCGGAATATATTTCAATAATAATTTAGCACAAATCCTGCGCAGTGAATCACTGAAATAATTTCAATATGCGTGAAAATGCAAATGTTTAATGTATTTTGAAAATAAAATTTATTGGGAGACCTTTATTATTTTGGGGAATAAATTATTTCGGAAGTTTTTCTTTTTGCCCTTTTAACAAATAGCGTAAGAAATTTGAATGCAGCATTTCTATTGGTTGAAACTTTTCTGCGCATCTTTTAATATTTTGTGGCATGAAAATGTTTGAAAGGCATCTGTTGCTTGAATTTGCAAACATATTTATCTTGAAATTTTGCTGCTAATATGCTTGGTAGTGGAAATATCGTTAGTAAAAATTCCTTTTTCAATGCACATGAAAAAACGAAAAGAAATTCGGACGATGCTTCTGGTACAAAAGTGAATTTTCATTCTTTCTTTACACACTTAAAATCAAAATTTGGTGTAATATCCGAGTTTCAGTTGGATCAAAATAACTCTCCAAAATGTATTTATTTCCAGGATTCTTATATGAAAGATGTGTTTAACTTTTATCCCGATCGTATATGTTTAGACGTTAGCCATAGAATATTGGATGGCAGTATATTTCTGTATTTATTTCTATGTGAGGATTCGAATGGCTGTATTTATACAATTTCTGTGGGTTTGTTAGTGACTGATGATGCTGATTCACTAATGTGGTTATTGAATACATTTAAAAGGCACAATCCAAACTGGAGACGCACAAAAATAATTTTAGCAGATCCAGAAATTAAAGCAAGGGATATAATAAGGAATAGTTTTCCGAATCCATTTGTTATAATATGTTCATACCATGCTTTTCGTTCATTTAAGAATGGTCTAGAGAATGGAGGAATCGTTGATAATCTGTCAAGTGAACAGAAAAAGTTTACTTTAGATTTATTTAGAAGCATGTACCTGGCTCATAGTCAGGCTGAATATGAAGTATATTATCAGCAGTTTCTTCTGTTACAAAGTTCACTTGTTTCTTACTTTCAAGAATTTTGGCTACCAATTCAGTATCAATGGAGAACTGGTCTTGATTATTATCATGAGGATATATTTTGTGCCTTTACTTCCTATTTGGAATATCTTGATAGTAATATAAAACCTGTTTACATGGCTGACAGTAATGTAATGGAGTTCTTAAAGAAATTGTTTCTCATCTTGTTGTTGAAAAGAAAGGAAAAGTCTTCAGTGTTGACATTTTCTTCTAACCCAGTATTATATTCTCGATTTTCTCCTGAGTATCAGATTTCTCGAATACTTACTCCTTTTGCTTCTAAATTTGTTATTAATCAACTAGATCTCTCATATGAAATTAATGTGGATTGTAGTATTCTATCAGAGAGCTATTTCTTCGATAATTTTGGTTCTTCTATAAGTGCTTCTGCATCAGTCTGTTCATGTCAGTTTTTTTTACTAACATTTCTGCCTTGTCGTCATATATTTGCCGTGAGAAAAATGCTTTCTTTATACTTATTTGAGGAAGGATTATGCGACTTTTCATGGAATATGAAATATTATCAAAACAGTATAAGTTCTGTGCATGATTATTTTAACCAAAATGACTACAGTGTACCTTGTGATTCAGGTGCAAAATGGACTTTTGTGTCTGATTTGCTTAAAAATACAATGTCATCAATTCTTGAAAGACCACAGCCCGTATCTGAATCACATTTTCAGTTACTTAAGCAGTTGGTACTTTTATGGAAAAATGATAAAGATGTATATCTTGAATTTGTAGGAATAGAAAAGAATACTTCAAATCCCTCTGATTTATCTACAGTTACTTCTGATAAAGCAAAACAGTCACTTGAATCTTGTAAATCAGAAAGCATTAGTTCCACAAGTGATCGTAATGTACCACTGGAGAGTCAAAATATAATTCCTGAATGTAAGTTGATTTTTATATCCTTGATTTTGCTCTCTACTTTTTCTTCCCAAACATATTAGTTTAATGTCAGTTTTATTTTATTTATTTAAAATTCGTAAGATATACTTATAAACTTTTGTAAATATGTAAGAATCTAACAATAATTTCACTTTCTCTCTTCTGTATTAATTCATTGAACAAATGAAAAATAACAGTATTATCCAACAGTGATCCCAGTTTGGGATCTGAATTAACTGATATTAGGAGTTTCTAGGTGTTTGTTGAAAAATATCTGATATCTGCATATTTAGATGAAATGCAATGCATGGCAGTCTAGGGCTTAGTATGGAATTGGGTGCCCCTTCGATTAGCGACAAATTTTGTTCAGTTTTTGGCGATGAAACACCGTTTCTGGTTACCATGATACTTTTTAACTTTGTTTTAGCTTCCTGATTTTTTTTTAAGTGAAAATAAATCGATGTGTACATGGACAAAGTTAAGACAGTGCACAATGCCTAGATTGTGCAATTCTGGGATTTTTTTTAAGTGGAAATAGATCGATGTGTACATGGATAACGAGTTTGTGCAATTCATTAACCTTCTTATTTTTATTTTGTGTAGCGGCCATCTTGAAATTGTGCCTTCGGCGTCAATCTTGGTGTCAAAAAAGAATCGCCAAAAAAACAAGGGGCACCCAATTGTAAACTTTTACCGTCTAGTTATAATTTCATGTTTTTAGTAATATTAACAGTTTATTAGATATAAATGGCACACTGATATTTTCTTGATTCAGGAGTTTTTTCTGTTTTGGCATAACTTTCCACATCAACTTTGCTGTTAAAATTTTCTCTTTTGCCTGCTGTTTTATTTACAGATATTATTTAGGTAAAAGTTTACAATTGGGTGCCTCTTGTTTTATTGGCAATTCTTTTTTGACATCAAGATCGGTGCCAGGAAGTCACAATTTCAAGATGGCCGCTGCACAAAACCAAAATAAGAAGTCAAAAAATTACATAGACTTGGTGTCTGTGCACACATCGATGTATTTTTGCTTAAAAAAAAATTGGGAAATTGCACAAACTAGGCATTGCACACTGCCTTAACTTTGTCCATGTACACATCGATCTATTTTCCCTTAAAAAAAAATCAGGAAACTAAAAGTTAAAAATATCATGGTAACCAGAAATGGGATTTCATCGCCGAAAATGAATAAAATTTGTCAGTAATCAAAGGGGCACCCAATTCTACTCTAGAGCAATTATTTACTGTCATGCTATCTTAAAAAAGGGGTACTTTCGGATTATTCACTTAAAAAAATTCACTAGACAACTAGGCATGTTGCCAAGTCAGTTTTGTTAATTTATGATTATAATTAAATAATCATTCAAGGGGGAAAATTCATTAAGATTAGAAAACGTCTTCACTTTAAATTTATGCAAATAATATTTTGAATGGGCTATGTGCAAATTTTGAAGCTGGCATCTGTTTTTCTAGGCATGATTTCTGTAAGTTTCTGTGAATAAGAGTGCCCTTTTGAAAAAAAAAATTGTTTCATAAGAGTTTGCATAGCATTTAATCTATTGAAATCAGAAATCTTTTTCTGAATTAAGATTTGATTTTTAGTTATGTACAAATTGAAATACGTCACTCTTCAGTTTGTGTTTGATGTATAAACGTGACCTTAAAATTTAATATCTCAGTCAACTTTTGTTACACAGGAGACAAACTTTTTTATATTAGTTTTTAGAATGAGTATAAACTTTTATTTAAAGATACAGTCTCCTCCAAGTTACATAAATAATGCATTCAATAAACATGTACATAACTTTAATTTTATGCACATTGAATTTGTAAATTGCGTAAGTATCTTTTCCTTTCAAACTGGGCCCTTTAGAGATTGAGTGGTAAAGTTGTCGAACACTGGTAATTCGGTCCGAGATTCGAATCCCATGAACGGGCTGGCTGTGTGGGATGTTTTCCGCATGTGTAATGTGTTAAGCGGTTGGAATGCGCTTTAGCCCACTGGTTGGCGGCGATTGTTTTTGATGAGCAATAAACGCGCCAACATGGGTAACTCTGTATATCCGCCAACATGGCTGACTGGGTATTTTGAAGCTACGGAAACATTGCCTACATTGTTCAATTCGCTGATTTTTTTTTTTAAGTTAAAACGGAACGCTGTGCACATGGCATTTTCTTGTAATTTATTTTCGTTATTTTAGCTTATTTTGTTCATTTATGTACGTTGCCTACATTGTGCAATTCGCAGATTTTTTTTTTTTAAGTTAAAACGGAACGGTGTGTACCTGGTATCGTTTGTAATTTTAATGCCCTTTTAAAAAAAATTCCTTCTTTCTTCTATGCCAATTTGGTTACGTTTTCGCGGTGCGTGTCGAGAAGGTTATGTAATGGCATAAAATGTGTAAGTATTACAACATAAAATGTAAATAATTAATTTAAACCTAAGTGACAAATATTTTAATGATCATAATGTTCGTTTTGCATATTATTTTATTATCTTTTTGTGGCAACAGTTTCCATACTAATTTATGCTTTAGAATTCTGTGTTTTGTTTACAATAGGTTTTCGCGGAGCGTGTCGGGAAGGTTGCAATTGCAAAGACGTTTCGCAGAAACGCGCCGAATTGCCGATTTTCAAAACATCGCCAAGCAGTGGGCTAAAGCGCATTTTCACCGTGTTAAGCAGCCAGTTTCCTTTAGAATGTCCTTCTCAAAGGCATGCCTTTCCGTAGGCAGATAGCTGTCGAATGCTTTGCCATAATCAAATAAACTAAACCTTAAAAATTGCAGTATGTATTATTATTATATGTATGTACATGTGTCTATGTATTTATTATTATTATATGTATGTGTGTATACATATATATATATATATATATATATATATACACTGCTGGCCATCTAAAATGCATTACGAAGGATTAGAGATATCTAAACGAGATACTGTGTCATCATCATACATTAATTTTACAAGACGCTTTATTTATACAAAAAACATCCTGTCTGCATATATAAATGCGTATGCCTCTACAACCAATTTTCAGTCTCATTCCCGATTCCACTCACTTGGCATGTGCCAGTTCTGCATTTGATTACGATTAAGTCCTGTAATCTTGATACACACAAAAGATCAGCAAATTTTTTTTCAGAGATTACATATAGTATGAATGTTAATTGATTTGGAATAAGCCTTCTTTGAGGTGAGGACGATTAGAAAATCAGTAATGAGTGTTGCTTCCACATTTGTCAATAATTGCTGCTATATGCCATAGAATTGATTGAAAGAGCCTTTGTCTGTTTTGTTGGGGAGTGGTAGCCTATGCTGCCTCCACATGTAGCCAAAGTTCATCTGATGTTCCCGCAGTTGTGGCACGCTGGGCTAGGCGTTCTCTACTCATTGGCCAGACATGTTCGATGGGCAATAGATCTGGAGGCTGTAGTGTAGAATTGGGTGCCCTTTCAATTGGCGAAAAATTTTGTTCAGTTTGGGCGATGAAACCTCATTTTTGGTTACCATGAGAGTTTAAACTTGGTTTTACCTTCTTGATTTTTTTAAGTGAAAATAAATCGATGTGCACATGGACAAAGTCAAGGCAATGTGCAATGACTAATTTGTGCAATTCTCTGATTTTTTTTTAAGTGAAAATAGGTCGATGTGTACATGAACATGAAGTTTGTGAAATTCTTTGACTTCTTGTTTTGGTTTTGTGTAGCAGTCATCTTAAAATTGTGTCTTATTTATGCCGATCTTGGCGTCAAAACAGAGTCACCAAAAAACAAGGGGCACCCAATTGTAAACTTTTACCGATCTGGAGAATGAGCAGGCCAGGATAACAGAGCAATATGGTAGGCTAAGAAGAAAGTATAATCTTACATGCAAAGTGTGGTTATGCATTATCCTGTTGAAATATGGCTGCAGACAAGTTCTAAAGGTAAGAAAGAACAGGCTTCAAAACCTCAGAGATGTAGTGTTGGCTGGTAAGTGTATCGATAATGCATACTAAGGGGGTGCAAAAATGGCATTCAGTAGTACCTCACATTATAGTACAAGGTGCAGGGCCAGTATGATGATGCATAACACAACTGTCTAGCAGCCCGTCTCCACATTATCTTCAAACTCTAATCCAAACATCATAGTAGTACAGGCAGAAGCGGGATCATTAGAAAACACAATGTCATGCCGTTTGGATGTCTTGCTCTGCCATTCAGCACATCATTGCAAATGCAAATACCTGTGGTTTAAAGGTAAGCGAAGCGATGTATGCCTAGCAGACAGTCTGTTGTACTGTAAATGATGCTGAATTGTTCGTGCATATAACAATTGTTGTATTACAGACTGCATGTATTGTGATATAATTGTAGATATGCCATCAGTGCAATGTGCACAATATTCCCGTCTTCCTGTGGAGTGGTGCCACAAGACGGTTGCAAATACTCCCAACTGTCAGTCGTTTCCTCCTTCATTCACCGATTCTGTATTTGCGTGAATGTCTCTGGGACACATCTGCGTGATGATTGATTTCCCGGAAGGATGATCTGCAATCTCTGTATGCAAGGATTCTGCCTTGGTTGAACTCAGAAACTGGCTTGCATGATGCTTGTATTGGCTCTAGTGTAGAATTAGGTGCCCTTTCGATTGGCGAAAAATTTTGTTCAATTTTGGGGATGAAACCCCATTTCTGGTTACCATGAGAGTTTTAACTTGATTTTAGCTTCTTGATTTTTTTAAGTGAAAATAAATTGATGTGCACATGGACAAAGTCAAGGCAATGTGCAATGACTAGTTTGTGCAATTCTCTGATGTTTTTTTAAGTGAAAATAGGTCGATGTGTACATGGACACGGAGTTTGTGAAATTCTTTGACTTCTTGTTTTGATTTTGTGTAGCGGCCATCTTGAAATTGTGTCTTATTAGCGCCGATCTTGGTGTCAAAAAATAATCGCCAATAAACAAGGGGCACCCAATTGTAAACTTTTATCCTTGTATTTTTCTACGAGGCATGCTGAAGCTACACACAAAAAATCTCACGAGAGACCAGTTCATGTTATTCAAAATGGCAATACTTCCTTCCTTCATGTACAGATTGTAAGAAGTGCTGCAGTCACCTATAATATGTGGGCATGCTGAAAGTGTAATCATTTGCATATTTTATCATGGTATATGCATGATGCAACTTTCATGCTGTTTTGATGCTTCATGATGCTGCATTTTGGATGGCCAGCAGTTTATATACTGTATATTTTCTTGTGCAAGCCGAGAATTTTTGTATCTTTTCTAAAGCTAAATTACAAGGGGGCCACATGCTTATCTTGAAAAAAAAAAAAGTACTTTTCCATTAGCAGGGGGGGCAAGTAATAAATTGCTTAATATAACACTTTTGTCTATATTTCTTAAGTTTATGAAAAAAAATATTTTTAAATGGAATGAAATAATTGTTTTGCGAAAATGAGTTGCTTTATTTTTGAAATTATTTATATTGCTGGTTTGTTGCCTTGTTAAAATGAAAAATTTGATGTTTGCTGGATATTGTGCCTAGTAATGGAAAATAGCCACATGCTGCCTTTTTGGCTTTTGGCATCTCAGCTATTTCAGAGCATTTTTTGCTCCACTTTCAAACCAGTTTTTTTTTTTTTTTTAGTTGGGAGAAATGCTATGCAGCCATACAGTAAGAATTTTCAGCAAACATGATTATCAGTAGTTTGAAATTTCCTGCATAAGAATTTTACTTCCTGCTTATACTTCGGATGAAAAAAAAAAAGGTATCAAAGATACCATAAATCATATACAAGACAACAAAGGAATGAGGAAAATATACAACCTTCAGATAGGGTTATTAGTGTTAAAATTATCATCACTGATGTTTTACTCTATAGTGATTTGATTGGATAATATACCACCCATTTCACCTGCTTGGCAACATTTTTGCCCTCATTGCAACATGGGGAAAACTCAGATAACCGGCACTTGGTGCAATTTTGTCCACCATCTTGAACCGTGAAATATCGCAAGAGAGAGCTTGCATCAAAAGGAGCTTTCCAAAAATTCCCTAAAGAATTTTTGCAAGCCAATTTGGGGAAAAAAGCTCTGCTGGACGAAAATCGCGTAAGGCAAAGTGCACTCAGTGCGTTTGCACTGAGAAGGTAAACCATACACGTAGGACAAGTTGTAAATGATTAGTTATTATTGTGATTAAGTAAATCTACGTACTTTTTTCATCTTAGCATTTTAGATTATGGTATATATAATTCCAACATTATTAACTTTTGTAATTCTCTTTTTTAATTCTTACCATTAATTTGAACAATTATCCGTAATAATGGTTATATATGCTTGAAAACATATTCTTTATATAAATGCAGAAATGATCACGAAAATACTATATATATCACATTACACTTATTACTATTAAACATGAGCATGAGTAACACGTCAGAAAAATCTATAAATATAAATCTTATTCAAAGATTTGAAAATAAAAATTTAATTAACTTTTATTCGTTTTTTGAGAAAAATTGCAGAATACTTTTATTCTGATTAGAAGTGTAATTAATTTATATAAGTCTATAATTAAAAGTTTTAAATTAATTATATGTAAATACACATGGGGTAATGTGAGCCAATAAGTACGGAAAGGGAGCATATTTTGTCATTTTCTTGTATTAAAATAAAATTATCTTATTCTAATTACAGGTGTAATTAATTTATTTAGAAAATAATTAAGCATCAAATTCAAAACGTCTACTGAGAAAGTCATGGGATCATGAGCACAAAGATTTATCTGCTAAGTCATGATACCTAACGCTAAGTGTTTACATATAGAAAGAAAACATCCCTTTCCTTTTCCCTATCTTAGTTAACATCTGAGCTAGCAACCTAAACACTCTTCCCACTGTTTGGCACCTATCACTCAAGTTGGCGAACACAATTTCAGGAACCTCGCCAAGTGCCGATTATCTGAGTATCCCCGCAACATGTTTGAACATTGCAGGATTATTTTTTCATTTTGTCTTATATATGGGTTTTGAATTTGGGATAACTATTTTGAGGGGGAAAAAATGTATTATCAGTGTATACACTGATCGGCTTACATTTGGTCCATTTTTATGTTATTTCCTTGTTTAATTTTGATTTAAAATGCAGTTTATTGAGGTTATAATTTTTTTTATGTTTTAATTATGTTTTATTGCATTATGTTTGGATGCCATTTTACTTGGGAGGTGGTGCACGTATGGTGGCAAAAAATGGCCCGTTTTCGCAAAGGGATACTCTGAAATATATTTTTCCTACAAAAGGAAACAGGTGTCCTGTAAATGCAATTTTTCTCTTGCGTGCGATTTCTGCAAATGCCTGGTGCCTAGGGAGTTGCAAATAGTCCAATGACAATTAATGATTGACATTATATTCATATTGGCCAGGATCACTCTTTCAGCCCTTGGATGGCTCAATTTTTTCTGACTCGAACAGTAAGTGAAGCCCCAATGTTGTCATGTCTGCACCTCATCTTATTAAATTGATAATCTAAAATATGGAAATTTCTGGAATTGATGAACTAATGATTCTCGTATTTTGTACTGTGTGTATATGTATTCTGCGTATATGAATACATATGTGTATATGTATTCTGTGTGTATATGTATATACATATACACAGAATTAACTTTGAATACAGATTTTATATATATATATATACACACACACACTGGCTATCATAAATTAAGAAAAAATCACAAAAAATAGCGATAACTTCCTCAAAAATAAGCCAAGCTGTGTAAAATTTGAATATGTTGCCAAGTAAGAGTAGCTGAGTAAAACTGCAATATGCAAATTAGTGGCGCTGCACTTGGAATACAACATCTGTGAGGAGTGTAAAAGTCCATGTTTGAGAGCAAGCCCACATATTTCACTGTGATAGTGACATCAGAAATCTTAGATAGCCAATTCATAACAATGACCTCGAGGTATCATTTGCCTGCAGAACTACGATGGAGAGCCATTGGGAGATTAGAGGCTGGACGAAGTCAAACAGAAGTGGCCAGATCTAAATGTGAGTCCTGTGGTTCATAGATTTTGGAGTCAATTTCAAACCACAGATTCAGCCAAGGACGGCCAACTGCTACGATGAGTGCCGATGACCAATATTCGACATTATGTGCATGCAGGAATAGAATTGCTACTCTAAGTCTTCTTAGATCCTCTCTTGCTGCAGCTACTGGAAGGTTAGTGTCAACTGTGCATAGAAGGCTTCACAAAGGTAGTCTGTATGCGAGGCGACCAGCCATTTGTGTGCCGCTCCCGTCACGCCATAGGAGGGACTGTTTGCAGTGGGCACGACATGTCCACTGGACGCCTGATCAATGGAGGGCTATTCTCTTTATGGATGAGTCCAGGCTTAGTCTAGAAAGCGATAGTAGGCGTTATTTGATATGGAGAGAACCTGAAACCCATTATCATCCATCAAACATTCGTGAAAGAGATGCATTCAGAAGAGGCAGTGTCTGTGTTTGGGGTGGCATCTGTTTGGGTGGACACACAGACCTCCATGTCTTTCCAAGGGGAACCGTGAATGCTCAGGTTTATAGAGATGACATCCTTGATGCTTATGTGCGCCCATATGCTGAAGTAATAGGTGAAGCTTTCCTGTAACAGGACGACAATGCAAGACCACACAGGGCTAGCATCGTAGATGATTATCTTCAACAGGAATAATTATGTGCATGGAGTAGCCAGCTCCAACCCCAGACTTGAATCCTATCGAGCAAGTTTGGGATGCTTTAGGGAGACTACTAGCTGCTCTCAATCCGCCTGTTCAGACCCTTGCTGAGCTTGCAATTGCTTTGCAAGAGCAATGGCTGTCGTTTCCTATGGAACTGATAGACCGCATAATTGAAAGCATCACTCATCACTCATCACTGTATGTGCTGTATTGCTTCTAGAGGTGATCATATTCCATATTGAAGGTACTTTTCGTATAGCAAACTGACACCTTCAATTTGTTCATTTTATACATGTGTTAATTTCTATACTACCATAATTGTCTGGTAATTTCTTTTTATTTTATTTGATATCTTACTATGCGTTGTATATTGTGGGAAAGTTTCATAAAATTCTACATGTAACTTTTTCAGTAATCGTGATTTTTCCTTAATTTACAATAACCATCGTATATATAGTACAAAGTCCGTAATCCATACTCATCGGGACATCGGCGATTCCAGATTAGGGGTTTTTCCTGATTATAGATCATCAGTTTAAATCTAGTAAGATGGCATGCAGAAATTATACAATTAAAAATATGAAACAGTAATTTATGAAATAAAGAGTAATTATGATCTAAAGGGTATCGAATTTTACCAAAAAAAAAAGCTTAATATTTATTTGTTTGCTTTATTAAACATTTCTTTCAATGTAAATTGTTTAAGTTGCTTCTTTTTTTGTGCTAATACGTTCTCTTTAATTCTATAAACAGACATAATTTCTTGTTCAGTTACAAAGTTCCACTGTTCAAATCCTGTAATTGCTGTGTCGAGAATACTGACTAACTTGTCAATCGAAATTTTTTCATTTTCAATAACCTCTCTGTCACTTTCTTCACTATTGGAAGCGGTATTTTCTGGATCTAGAACCATACTACAGATTTCGCCGTCCGTTTATTGATTGTTGATTGGGGCATTGTCGTCGCAATGAAAAACTTCTGGTATATCATCTTCATTTATTACCACTTCTCCACATTTCTTTACATTATCCAATAACTGGAAAATTTCACCTTTAGTTTGCGATGTCCGAAAACCTTCAAATTCGCGGCTATCATCTTCATCATCCTCACCATGAAATATGGTAGCTGGCCATAATTTATGCCAAGCATTTTTTAACGTATCTGGAGACACATCCTCCCACGATCTTGCAATGCTCCATACAGCAGATTTTATGCTAAAATATTTCAAAAATTCTTGAATAGTCTTGCCATTGGTCAAGAAATTTAAGATAGATTTTAAAAATGGTACTTTATATTTGCATTTCAGCACGTGCACTATTTCCATATCCATAGGCTGAATGATAGACGTATAGTTTGGAGAGAAGAATAATACAGATACATTATCTTTCACTAAAACTTTAAGTGAAGTATGTGCCGAACAGTTGTCAACTGTGAAGACTATTTTTGAGTCATCAGGTAAACCAACCGAATGCAAATGTCGCCGAGCCTCGGGTATAAAATGATTTTCAAACCAATCATTCATCAACGCTTGTGTCATCCATGCTCTTTTATTTGCACGATATATAACGGAGAAAATCGTTACTCCTTTAAATGCTCGAGGTCGTGCATGCTTTCCGATTACGAAAAGTTTGCATTTGTGTGTTCTTGCAGCATTTGCGCATGCTAAAATTGTTAGTCTTGCTTTGGAATCTTTGACACCAGTTGGAGCCTTTTCTGTAGAGGTTGCCAAGGTATTTCGCAGTACACATTGCCAGAAAAGACCAGTTTCATCAGCGTTGTAAATTTATTCTGGAGATAATTGTTCACTAGTAATGAGTTCAATGAATTCATCTGCAAATTCTTCAGCAGCTTCAGTATCAGCTGAAGCTTTTTCACCTGAAATTTTTAATTGTCTTATACCATGGCGATTTTTAAATTTGGTTAACCAACCTGTCGAATATGCGCACTCAGTGTTTAAGTTCATTTCTTCATGAAATATTTTGGCTTGAACCATTAGCATTGGACCTGTCAATGGCACGCTCTCGTTGCGATGCTGTCTGACCCATGATTGTTACTTTTAGCATAACGAACCCTTTTTCTGTTATTCATTGCTAGTGGGGTGTTGGAATCCACAAAAAATTCAAAAAGTTCCTTTTTCTTTTTGCTTATGTCATATACAGTTGACTTTTCAATGCCATACTCCTCGCATAATTTTGAGACGGATATGCCTTTATCCATTTTTTGCAGCAATTCCACTTTTTGTTTGATGTTGTAGCTTTGTGTTGTTTTTGCTTTGTAGATCCTTTGGTAGCTCCAGATTTGAAAACTCTTTTCGACATAATCGAAAATTCAAGCTTAATTTTTATAAAATTGCTCTAACGGTCTGCAAAAAAGTAATAAGCCGGATCCAATTAGAAGATTAAGCAACAGCGCAATCTGCAACATTAACTGAAATGCCTTAGAATCAGTAAAGATAATTGTAGCCTAGCTTATCTCTTTGAAATCCAGGCCCTTCGCTATTCTGTATCCTCAAAATACCGAACCGCCCGAAATACTTTTCCAGTTTCACAGCAATTTCATCTCCATCCCTGTCCATTAACGCAGAAATAGGTGTGAAGATTTCGAATGGCATACTTTGTACTTTCTAACAAAGATTCCATTAGGCTTTGACCCCGTTCTTTATAAAACTATTCTGAAGGTCAGACCAACAAGCCTTTCTGGTTTGTTATGATCACGACTGAGATTTTGTTTACTTCCGTTATTTTTATAGGACCTTTATTGCTGTTGAAAGCTTTCCTGCACTTTTATTGCTGTTTAAAGCTTAAAAGCACACTGTACCACAAAAGAATCAACAACAAAATGTCATGAGCAACCAAACAATAAGAAACCTCTTAGGACAAGCTGTCTGCAGTAAACTGATACAATGCATTTGGAGAAACTGCACCTGCTACTGCATATCTTAGGGGGAGGGAAGAAAACAACATTGCAATCTCGGCAGTTTTCGAATCTCCACATGCTTTATTATGGAAGGGAAAAAATCAAATGCGCATGCGTAAAGCATACAAAAAAAAGTTTGTGGCTTTGAGGTCCGGATTTTAGATCATTCCGGATTAAGAACTTTGTACTGTATATATATATATCAGAAAAGTATTGTATATATATTATACTTTTCTGTGAACAGGGTGCTACTTAGTGTAAACATAAACATTGACATGAAATCTAACTAAATGGTAACCCTAACAATATGTAAAGCTTCATGAAAAATAATGAACTTCTAATAACAGTAATATATCATAATATAATATGTAACGTTTAATGTGTGCAGTGCCGCATTTGTGCAATTCTGATATTTTTTAAGCAAAAACAGATTGTATCCTATGTACATGGGGAGAACTGTTTTCTGTATCAACCTTAGCAATGCACACATTAAACATTTCACATTTGTTCATGAACAGGCCTTCACATATGGCAACTGGCAGCCCGTTAACAGAAAAGTGCCATATAGGAGTACACACATACATGCACGTATATATCATAAATATTGAGAGTTCAAGTTCTGAAGGCCTTCATTGTCAATAGAATGTTATATTGAGTTGCCTTTGCATGTTAAATGTCATACAGTAGGAAAACAATAATAGGTTAAAAACATTTTACAATTACAGCATATTTAAAATAAAAGCATATTATTACATACAAAAAGTAAATTATACTTATTTAACTTGTTAAAGATTGCTTAAAAATGCTGACCCCCAACTAAAAGAAAAAAAAAAAATTGGAGATTCCATTCTTATTGAAAGTAGTGATTGGGTGAGAGATTCTTCAAAAATCTAGGGGTTATTTTCTTTCCTTGTATGCACGAAAAATACTTTAATGTTCAGTTCAAGAAAATATTATGAGCTCGTCATTTATAATTATATGGCATGCTAACTTCTTTGAATCAGTATATTATTTAACTGTGCAGATTTTACACCATTAGAATGTACTAGTTACTTGTTCAGTGAAATGCAAGAGCATATTTAGAGGAGGGGGAGGGGTCTGGCAAGACCCTGTATATTTCAGTATTATTTGCACAATTCTGAGGAAACTTGCGCAAAAGTGTTCATAAAAATTGTGTTAATAAGTTACTGTTTTTAATTAACATATATTTTAATACAGATATTTTCAAATCCAATTTTTTTTATTATTATTTTATACTTTAGGTAGCTCTTTAAGTATTGAATTAACTTTGAAACAAGGAAAATGGAATTTCAAGAGTAGAATATTGAGTGGAAAGCATATAAATTACGCATACCTTTGTAGAATTATTTGTAATACAAAAGAAAGTTGTATAAAATGGCTTAGAGAGAAAAATCTTATTCCTGCAACTATGGTGTGTCCCTCATGTGGCTCAGAAATGAGAAGCAAAAATATTTCACGCCTTACAGATGGAGCTGTGTGGACTTGTCCCAATGTTATGGTATGTTCTTTCTTTTATTGTATATTAAAAAAGGTTTGAAAGGTTTAACTGCTAAGAAAGATTTTATTTCAGAACTATATTTTATTACTTGTATTGCATTTTCAGCATTTCATATTATATTACCTTTTTGGTCCCCCAAAAGATACTAACTGAAATAAGTGCTTTTGTTAAATTATGCCTTAAAGTTGGCCAAAATATAAATTGAAAATTGCATAAGTTGTAAAAGCGTATAGAATAATCAATTCTGTGAAATATTTAGGAAATGGGAATTGACTATTATTTAAAAACATTGTCACTGATTTTTTTTTTCACTCTGATTAGTATAGTAGCAGATACTCTGATCAATATGTGATTTATAAACGATCTTTCAATTATTTATTCTGTACCAGCGGTTCTCAACCTTTTGACTAACGCGTACCGTCTAAACAAAAATTAAAAAACCTCACTTCATCTTACAATCATTATTTTTTAATTTCTCAATAGAAATATTATAAAAAATATGTTTTCCTATTTGCACAGCCTATTGACTGTTTGCATTAAATATGCACACATAAAAATATTAGATTAAAAATTGGTTAACTTTTTAATTATCAAAATTTAAGTTATAATACTTTAATTTTACAATTTACTGTGAAATTTGGGCTGGTTTAAGAGAGATCAGCTTCTCTATGTGTGGTCTTATTTCACTTAGTTTTAACCTTAAATTAGGATTCACTTTTAAGTTTGTTCTGTATTTATCTTTGAAATATAACATAGAAGAAAATCCTTGTTTACAAAAATAGGTTGTGCAAAAAAGCAATGCAAATTTAGCTTTATTTCAAATGCTTTTGGTAAAAGTTTACAATTGGGTGCCCCTTGTTTTTTTGGCGATTCTTTTGATCCCAAGATCGTTGGCAGAAAGGCACAATTTCAAGGTGGCTGCTACACAAAACCAAAACAAGACGTCAAAGAATTGCACAAACTTGGTGTCTATGTAGACTTCGATCTATTTTCACTTAAAAAAAAAAAAATTAGAAAATTGCATAAACTAGGCATTGTGCAGTGCTTTGTCCATGCACACCTCGATCTATTTTCACATAAAAAAAAATCAGGAAGCTAGAACAAAATTAAAACTATCATGGTAACGAGAAATGGGTTTCATCGCCAAAATTGAACAAAATTTGTTGCTAAGTGAAGGAGCACCCAATTCTGCACTGGAGCCATGCTTTTAAATTTTTTTTTTTCGGTTCAGTCAAAAGTTAACAAGTGTGTAATTTTTTAAAATTCCAGTTAGAGTTTGTTCACAGGAAATTTCTATCAATTGTTCTTTTCCTTCACAAGATAAAATTTCAAGTACATTTGAACAAAATGGATGTCTAACCCAATTTTCTTATTCATAATCCCTGTGAAAATACATGTTGAAATTATTTATCAATGATAAAAATGATTTTTATTGTCAGATGCTAATTTTTTTTTTTTTCAAATTATTTTTTTTTAGAAAACTTTCTAAAAGTGGTAAAAAGCTCAAAATATTATTTGGATAATAATATTTTGAGCTTTTTCTTTGATCATTAGCTTGAGTTTTTTTATCATTGCATTTATCTAATCTCTAATGGTAAAGAAAATAACATTTTGTTCTTGTAATCCTAAATTTAGTTCATTCAACTTTACAAAAATATCCGCTAAATGTGCTAAACGGGCCAACCATAATTCACTAAATAAATATTTTTGCAATTCAAATTTTGAATTGCAAAGGAAAATTTGAATTTCTGATCGAAGTTCAAAAAGACAATTTAAATTTTTGCCTCTGGATAACCACCTTACTCTAGAATATAACAAAAGCATTTCATGTTCACTGACCGTCTCTTGGCATAAAATCGTAAATGTCCTTGAATTTAAAGCTTGACTTTTAATAAAATTAACAATTTTACAGCTCGACTGAAAACGATTTTCAGTTTTTCAGGGATTAAAGCTTCATCGTAAATGGAGCAGTGAGTAAATTTAGTTTCATGTGTGATGCTCTTTATTTGAGAAATAACGCTCAAATGTTTTCCTGTTAAAGCCTAAATTCTGTCACCACATATAGCAATACACTTATTTCAAGGAATATCGTTCAGACATAAAATTGTCAGTTATTTTGAAAATTTAATTTGGAATTGCTTTATCATGAAGAGATTCACAAAATAAATACTCTTTGGCAATTTGTTTATCTTCTTCAAAACGTATGTAAACTAATAATGAACAAAGTTCGTTATATCAGTACTTTCATCCAATTGCAATGCAAAATACTCACTGTGTTTTATTTTTTGAATAAGTGTCTCCTTTATGAAATTTACCATGTCATGAACTCGTCGACTTATTGTATCATTTGATGATGGAATATTATTAAGTTCATTAGCGGCCTTTTTTTTTTTGAATAATATTAAAATGATATCTTTAGCTGCTGATAATATCAGGTTTTCTCAGCGTGAGCCTGCCCAGCCTTGGCAATTCTTAGGCTACTAAGTAACTAGCTTCCAAAGTTCTTTTGCTTGAAGTAACAAAACTTTTCATTACCTGTTTACTGTTTTTGAACTCCGATAATTTCCTCTTAAAATATTCTTCAGATTTATCCTTTAAATTGGCATGCCTAGATTCAAGAAATGTTTTAAAAGAAACTATGGCTTCATACTTTAATTGGATAATAGTTCGCCACAAACAACACATTGAGGTTGAGGGTCCATTTCATCTCCATTCTAAGTAAACCCAAATGATATATAACTGTCATTGTATTTTCTATGGACAATTTTTCTTTTCAGTTTTCATACTGCTAGTAGATTGTCTTGGATCCGTCACCTGTTAATCTTCAGTTTTCCACTTAGTCAATCTTAGCCATTTTTCTATTTAAAAATCTAGGTTTGTTTTGTTATTTTTTCACAAGGATTTATATGTACAATATATCACAAGTTCTTCAACACAAATGACGGTATTCTCAAATCACGTAGAAAAGTAAGGAATGCAAAGCAACAAAAGACAAAATACCTGCTGTTAGATACATCAAAATGATGCAAAAAAACTGATTCTAACTGAAAATAGAGCAATATGAGCCAGAATATGGTGGCGACATAAAGTGTAGACATGCTAATAATTTGATCAACTCTAAAACAATTAAGATACTATTATCTTTTTATAGGAATTTATTTTTATTTCTTATTAAATGCAACATCCATTTCTATTACTTCTTTTAAAAATATCATTTATGGCAAATTTTGTTACATCTATGGCTAAAAGAATATTTGTGAAAATAAAAACGGATTATTTTACTGAAGTCTGTGAGTGATTATTGACCTTGAACAGCTCAGATCACATAAATTTATTAGTGTAAGAGAAAAAACTTAAACAGGGTGTTGGGGTATTTAATTTTTGAATTTAATAATTTAAAATACTTTGTTTCTTTACCTACCACCGATTGAGAATCTCTACTTTAGATTATTATGTAATTTATTACTATCATTTCGGAAACAAAATTGTAAGCACTTCTATAGCATATTTTGTATATTAAGAATTTTTCATATTTTCCCTTATTTATACTAGTGGCAGTAATCTCAAACCCTCTCCTGCTCTTCCAAAGAAAAGTAAGAAAGGCAGTTAAGCATTAACATATTCCAGACCAGCAGGAAGGACATCAGTTGCCATTAGACATCTACCCACTAGCCAAATTTTCATGGCCTGATGATTAACAATTTTGATTTCAAGAATTTAAGGTAGAGAAGTGCTATTTCGATGAGAAATTACGCCTCTTTTCATTAATTTTTATTAAAAATTATGTACTGGTCTTTAGTCGCTGCCATTCACATTTCATTTCTTCCACAAAGTTATAGTATAATTTTTGATAGGTACTATTATGCAGATTTGCATTAAATGTACAAAAGATCTAATAAAGTCTTTTGGGACCCTTTGCAACTACGAATATTGTGGGGACCTTTTACTGGTGCTGCATATGTGGGAAAAATTATTTATATCTCAAAAAATCCTATTTTAAATTTTAAAAGTTTAAATTTTTTACTAATTATTTAAATTAAATAACAGACAGTATTTTATATTCACCTAAATAACATTAATTACTGCTCATGAAATGGCTAGATAGTTAAATAAATGTTGTATTGTCATTAACAAGCTGTGGAATGAGTTCCTCAGCAAATCCATAGTTTCAAGAAGAGGTTATTGGTTGATTTCAACTCCTTTTTATCGTCGCTTTCTGGCCTTTTTAACTGAAAGAACTGCAACTGCATCTGAGGTTGCTGTTGATCATTTTGTAGCACCAGGAGGATGGCTATCTGTTTCAGCTGTTGGAAGGCAGCTTTTCAAACAAAGACTATGCCAAAACACATTTTTGTCTGTATTACACTTACTTATTTATACAGGCCAATTAATATGCGCTGGGCAAGGGTACAGGAAAAAATAGACCTAAATAATGTTCACAGGTAGATCCAGATGTGACTAGAAATCATGACTTAGAATCACACTACGATAAGGCCAGCACTCTATAAAGGGAGGAGGAGTGTGAGAGGGAGGCAGCATCCGGGCAAGAAACTTTGGACCCCCACTGCTGAGGCATCAGGATCTGTTCCTTGATCAGAATGTGAAGCTATTCCCTGCTGCCATGTATGGTATTGTGTTATTTGGTTGTTTTAATGAATGATAATGTCTAACTGCTTAAAGTAGCTGCAGTCAAGTGGTACCTTGGAGAGATGATGAACTGGCCAGCTTGATTATTAGATCTCGATCTGCTTGGAACATGTATGGAACCATTTAAGGAGAATGATAGCTGTACTATCTTCCCGTCCAAGATCATTAGAGGAATTAAAACTCAAGGCATCAATGAACTTTGGTTTCAAGTAGAATGCCTGATAACTAAATTGGCAAAATGGATAGTAGTTTCAAATTTGCATTCACGCCAGAGGTGGACATCTTCCATATTAATATTTATTTTTTTAGTGATATTTACCAAACACTTTAGTCACTTCAGTAATTTAGTCGCATTACTCATGCAATGTTTTAAAACAACACTTTGTAATTTTCATCTTTTTCAGAAATGCAAAGTTTTAAGCTTCACAAAGTACAATAAATTATTATATTACTTCTATGCAAAATTTAATATTTTTATCTTCTTTGTTTTAACAGCGATGGCCTAAAACCTGCTTATTCCTTATATTTTGGAGAGCAGTATCGAGGGTGATTATTATTAAAAGGGTGTGAAATAAGAACTGCTGTTCTGAATGATTTAAAATCTTTTAAATAAAATTTAAAATTTAAATCTTGCGTAAATACCGATGAAGCAATCAATTTAATTCAGTTAAAGAGGGGGCGAGAATGTTTTGCCACTTTTTATGGCAGAAGATAATACATGGAGAGCAAAATTTACAAGTAATCTAAGAAATGTTCATTATGCTCTTTTTCACATTCTGATAGAAGTTGTAATCGCAAAACAGCATTTTGGCAATCAGAATGAATTCACTTCTTACAAGGATCATGTGCGCATATGCATAACTTCTACATATTCTTTTCTGTTTTAAAAATAGTTCCATTTAAATATTTGTAGAACAAGAAATGGCATGAAAAATAAATGTTGGTTTTTTAAAAGTGTCGTCTCAGTTTTTTGGACCTGGTAATATTTCCTTAAGAAACAAATTTGGCAGTACCAGGACAAATGTCACAAAGTGACATCAATATCGACACTTGATTATTTGGCTAATTTAAGAAAATAAGTGAAAAGTTCCTAAGCAGAAACACGGAGGATTTATAGATAATGAAACAAAAATGGAAAGCTGTTAGAAGTATATTTACCAAAACAGCTAATAAGTTGGAAGAGTTGATTCGATGAGATTTTCCGTACTTGGATGATTTAGAAATTTGTTTAGGTCAAATTTCTGGAAAGTATAAAATTTTACGAAATACTAATGACTCTTCTTTGGAACTTCTATGGAAAAAGGGATGTACTCAAGAAGAATATGAAGGAGAATTTAGTGCAGCTATATAATAATACAACAAATTATTTACGTTAAAAGTAAAAGCCGACAGAAAAAAAGATGTGTTTACAGCCATCTATGGGTGTAACAAATAGCAATACTTCATCAGTAATAATTACAACTGCAAAACAGAAACTTCCGAAAATCGAACTGGTGAAATTTGATAGGGACCCTCGAAACTGGCTAAGGTTTTGGATGAGATTCAGTAAAGTTCATGAAGATACGTACATGAACAAGAGAGACAAGTTTCATTATCTGCTCCAATCAACAGAACTTGAGACAGTACCAAGAGCAGTAGCGGAGAGTTTTCCTGCTACAGAGAAAAGTTATGGAAAAGCTGTGGAATACCTCAAAGAAAGATTTGGAAACAAAAACGTTTTAATTCAGATTTATATCGGAGAACTATTAAAACTGGTAACCAATGACAAACAGAAAACGGACTTACTAATTCTTTATGACAAGCTTCAAACTCAACTATGCACATTGGGATCTCTTGGGTTAACTAAGGCATGTGTTTTATTTCCTTTAGTTTTTCATTCTGATTAATAAAAAGTTCAGAAAGAAAACAAAGTATGTCTACTGGAACAAGAAACGAGTGATTTAGATTCATTGATTTTCTAAAAAAAGAAATAGAAACTGAATGTAGAGTTAAATGTACCCGTGATATTTTAGGTTCTGAAGAAGTAATTAGAAAAATAAGTTTTTTGAGACAAAAGCTATTGTTTAACTGCATGTGAGCTAATTAATACAAATAGTTGTAAATGTAATGAAAGATTTCAAAAGTATAAAAAATTTGATTCTTGTAGTTTTTGTGCAAAAATAACATATGTGTGAAAATTGCAATAATGCAACTTCATTGAGTTTAGAATGTAAAAAAGATAATCACTAAGGAAAAGAATGTTTGTTTTGTGTGTCAAAAAAGAAATCATAGAGCAAATCAGTGTAGGTTTAAACATAGGTGTCCCCTATGTAAAAACTGACATTTTGTGATAATGTGTCCTGATGTGCCTTCTAATAAAATACATATTCAGAATGGTTTTAAAGAAATGTTTGCACAAGCAACTTTTGATAGTGGTTCTATGAAATCATATTTGTGTAATGACGTTGCTCAAAAGTTAAATTGTAAGTGTATTGGTGAATCAAATATTAAGCAGTCTGTGTTTGGTGACTACAGAAAACGTACATAAAAACTGTGTTTTTCAATTAAGCAATATATATGGTAAATATAAGTCTGAATTATAGGTACTTGGTCAAAACAAAATTTGTTCTGAAATTAAACAGTTCCCATCTGGTTCATGGTTATGCAAACTTAAATCATGGGGTATCAAACTATGTGATTTAGAAAATGGTCCATGTAATGTTGAGAAAGAGATAAAATTGTTAATTGGTGCTGGTTTTGTTGATAATTTGTTAACTGGAAAAATTGTTCCTCTTATGTTCGGCATCAGCGCTGTGCATACCCAGCTAGGTTCGACTATTATGGGGAAATTTAGTTGCAATTTGGCCACTAAGGCAGCTGAGATAAATAAATACTGCTTCCTTTGTGATTTTTTCTCTGTTAGTGAACGATCAGTGTATTAGTGATCTTTGGAAGTTAGATGTTTTAGGTATTAATAAGCCTTTCATAAGTAAAACCAAAACTCGGTTGCAGGAAGATATGCAAAAATATTTTAAAGAGACCCTTGTGGTAAATTCAGATGGGAGGTATGAAATTACATTACCTTGGGTGTTGGGTAACTTGTTTTTACCCAAAAACAAAGTGAGAGCAGAGAAATGTCTTGTAAGTAGTAAAAGAAAATTAATGACTATGGGAAATTTTTAAGTTTACGGTGACGTTTTCAAAGAATGGTTGGCTTTTGGGATAATTGAAAAAATACTGGATAAGAATAAACTCAAGGGTGTCCATTATTTGTGTTTAATGCAAGTTCTTATTCTCCTCATTACCCCTCGTTGAAGAATTGTTTATCTACTGGACCAAATTTGATTGAAATGATACCCTCGATTCTTAATTGGTTTTGCAAGAAGTCACTTCAGATATAGAAAAAGCATTTTCGGAAATATCTATAAAGGAGAATGATGGAGACTTTTTAAGGTTAACGTGGTTCAGTAGGGAAAATCGGTAACAAGTTGAACTGTATCAGCATAGAAGGATAATTTTTGCCATTACGTGTAGTCCATATTTTTAGCTGCTGCAATATGTCTTAAGTGTGGTTCCTGAAAACTTAAGGCATATAGCAGAGATTTTGAAAACATCCTTTTACATAGATGACCGTGTGGCTAGTATGGATTTGAAAATAGAAATGAGGAAGTTTGTAAATGAATCGCAAATGATTATGGCTTTGGGTAATTTTAATTTAAGGTTCTGGAAATCCGATATAAGAAGCATTGTACCTGAAGAAGATTCCTCCACAGGAGAAGGTATGCCTATTTTGGGCCTTGTATGGCATACAGATAGAGATACCTTATCTTGGAAAATAAATCGAGATATAAAATTGGAAGACCCAGTTACTAAAAGACTAGTTTTATCTCACCATATGTTTGATGTTATAGGACATACGACTCCTGTAATGTTGATTCCAAAACTGATTTTATAGGAAACTTGGAATTTAAGGCTTAAATGGGATGATGCACTTCTCGATGATTTAGCCAAAAAATTTAGATTTTGGCGTAAAAAGTTGTACTTGCTTTCCAGTATCCAAACATCTAGATGGGTAGGTCTCAAATCTATAAATGAATCTGTAAGTATACATCCCTTTTGTGACAGTAGTAAACATGTGTATGGTGCATGTGTCTTTTTAAGAGTCAAGAGTGGCAAAAAGGTAAAGGTTTATTTGATGCATGCAAGATCTAGAGTGGCATCTTTAAAACCCGCTACGATTCCTCAATGAGAACTTCTTGCGTGTAGTATAGGTGCTAGGTTATTGTCTTCAGTTATTAATGATATTGGCCTGCCTGAAGTTAGTATTCCCTGAAGTTAGTATTGGACTGACTCCACTTCGGCTTTGTGTTGGATATGGCAAGATCAACATTGGGGAACATTCATTTTTAATCATCTACAGGGAATCAGGTCTTTGACATATAGCGTCATGTCGCAGGTAATCTCAATGCAGCAGATATACTTTCTAGAGGTTGTTATGTGGATCAATTAATAGAACGAAAATGGTGGGAGGGAACAGTTTGGTTACTGAAAGACGAGGCAAGTTGGCCTAAATCTAATGACGAACCAGATGAAGATTTGGTTGATTCAGAAATACATAAGATAGTTAGTGTTATGCTGGAAAAAAATTCTAATTCTACTGACTGGTACTATTTCTTATCATTTAAGAAAATTGTAAGTATGTTAGCATGGATGTTCAGATTTTATAACAATGTATGTAAGGATAATAACAACAATCATGTTAAGGATTTGACTGTATGTGAAATAGAAAAGGGAGAAGTAGTTTTAATGTTGATAATACAAAGATTCATTTAATGGTGAAACAGATGATAAATTAAAACAATTCAGGTCGTCTGTCTATAGCCAAGCTCTAATAAGAGCCAAGTCTAATGTTGCTTATCGTGATGACTGTAGCAGCTTTAAGTTTCCCATCATATTACCTAATGAGCATCCAGTAGTCAAATTATTGATATTAAGTGCACACACAGAGTTATTACATGGAGGTACTATGTTGTTATTGTCACATTTAAGAGTAAGGTATTGCATTTTAAAATCACGTAAAACTATAAGAAATCGTACAAGAAAATGTGTTCATTGTCAGAGATTCAAGTCTAAAAGAGGTGAGACAATTTCAGGCATTTTACCAAATGAGAGTTCATGATTCAACTGTCTTTGAAATCATGGGATGTGATTTTGCAGGATTCGTGCATTTAAAGGATGGATGAAAATCATATATTGTGCTTTCTACTCGTGCAGTGTATCGCACAGCCCATATGGAATTGATCACATCTTTAAGAACTGAATCATTTTTTCAGTCTCTGAGGTGTTTTAATACATGCCATGGACACCCCTCCACCATATATTCTGATAATGGGAGAAATTTTGTGGGTGCAGAGAGAGTTGCAAACTATCAACTGGGACTGTCTCTGCTCTAAAGTTGCTGAAAACAAAATACAATGGAAGTTTAATCCTCCATCCGCAGCTTGGGGGGGGCAGATGGGGGGGCATTTAATTCAAATTGTAAAACAGATATTAAGAAAAATTATAGGTTGTGCTCCTCTTGATTGTGAGGAATTACTCACAGTTTTGTGCAATTGTGAAAGATTTGTCAATTCAAGAGCACTTATTTATGTTGCTGACGGTAATGAAGATCCCTTACCTTTGACTGCTAAAAAATTTTTGAGCGAAACTCCACAGTAGAGTGTGCCTGATATTGACAGGTGGATAAGGAAAAGCTAAGTAAAAGAGCGAAATATCTCCAGAGAATGAGAGAATTGTTAAGAGTGAGATTTTGCTCCGAGAATTGAGGGCAATTAAGCCAGCAGTCTGTCAAAAATTACAAAAATAAACCTCTCTCCTTAGGAGAAATTGTCTTGCTAGAAAAACAGAATCAGAACCATGCATATTGGAACTTAGCATGCGGGATTCGGGTAATCCCTGGTTGAGATGACAACATAACAGTTGCTTTTGTAAAAACCAATAATTCTGAGTTCGAGACCACTGCAGAGATTGTTTAGACTGGAAGTGGATAATGTAATAGATAATACTCAAGATGCTCAAATTCCTTTTGCCACCAGTAGTGGCAGAGTTGTGAAACCACAAATAATGTAAAAACAAACTTTTTTTTTGTTACGTGCTGTGCCATTTGGCCACTACATGGAAAGGGAGGGATGTCCTGTAGAGAACTTTTTTAGGGAAAATTGGCTTGTATCCATGTTACACATGAGAAAAACCATGAAAACACCCATACAGCCAGCCCATTCACTGGGACTCAAAACCTAGACTGAACTACCAGTGTTCAGTGGCTTTTACTGTTTGGCACTGGGAAGCTTTAGAAACATTTGGGTAGCTACAAATCACACTGAACAAAACCTGGTGCAAAACAGAGGCTTAGTGAATCTCAAACAAAGTTGAATGTCACTTAGAGACAAAGAAAAAAAATGCTGCCTAAAGAGCATACCACATATTTTTATGGAAAGAAATTTTGTATCCCATCAATAGCATCTTCCTCATCGATTCCACTTTTGCAGTCTCCTTTGTTCTTTTTCCTTTATGTAAGCATAATAAAATTAAATTTCCATTTTGTTTTATCCATCGGTACTGTTTATGAACTGTGATTATGTTCAGGAAAGAATTAACAAATTTTACATTAATTTCTATAGAGAAAATTTCGATTTATGAACATTTTGGCTAACGAATGACCGTTGAGAATTCAATTTGTGGATGTATATTTTACTGTTCTAAATTTGGAGGGAGGAAAGGTACTAAAATTTTGTTGCTTTCATTTCTCTCTGTGTAGGGCCTTCTACAATGTTACTTTTTCAAATCGTGAATGAATTCATTGTAAAATCCTAAATGCAGGAGAAATATAAAAAGTAAAATTTACCTCATCATAGTCATCTATGAGACTCTGAACTGCAGTTTTTAATCATCGTAACTGAAATCCCAGTTGGAACTCTGATAGTCAATGCGTTATTTCATTTGCCATGCAATTTTAGTCACATTTTAATATTTTTACACTTTAAAGTAATGTAACATCAAATTTTCAGTTATTTAATATTCTGTTTATATATATACAGATGTTTCTACATAAAAGGAAAGTACTGGAAATTGTTATTTGCTAATTTAAGCAGAATTTTCCAAATTAATCAGCCTCTTAGAAATCATAAAATATACAATTGATAAATGTTTTATTTATTTATTTATTTATTTATTATTATTGTCAAAAGAAGTCAATAGAGTTTGTAGTCGATTTCTTATGTAATTCTTATTTGTTGTCACTGCTGAAATAGTCTTTCAGTTTCTGTTGATGAATGTGGAAGGCACAATACAGCCTTAACTAATGTCATTAAATTAGAAAACATTTTCTCCTACAATACTTTTTGTTTCAAAATCTGAATTCCAAAAAACCATGAATTCTTTATTATTTATTAGTCCAAAGGAGCAATTTGCCCAGAAGGACTATAAATTCCATTTTGGCATTTTGCGTCGATTCACTATAAATGTTGATTCACTTTTCAAATTGTTGCCACCAAATATTAAAGCCCTGTATTATATTTAAAGGAATTAAATAATGAAGAATCTGCATAAATGTATGTATGTTTCTCACATTGTGATGAAACAACGGTATCTAGAACCGTGAAATTTAGAATAACATACGTTTCCACCCGAATATGGGCATCTGGAAGCCTGAATTTGGAATTTGTTTTATTATCTATTTCATATTTTGTAAAGCATTTATGAGTTTTTTTTATTAAGAAACTCAATGATTTCGAAGTGAGAAATGACAATACTGTATTGGGGGGGGAAGCATTTTTATTTCTAGCACGTGAGACTGTGTATCGGAAATTCTAAAGATATGCTCTTTTAAATATTTTGCAATATTGCTGTTGGACTGAGTTTTATGGTTTTAGAGCGAAGAACATGATATTTAATAAATAAAGGTAACACACAAAACTTTAAAAAAAATGCCCCTTTGGACATAATATAATATCTGAAAGTTTTCAGATTTTCTTATTTATTTTCATTGCTTCTGTAGTCTTCAAAACTTGCAATTGTGTATCTAACTCGTCATAAGTCTTTTGTCTATAATATTAAAAATATGACATTATATTGTAAATTATTATTATATTGAATCTCTTGTCTTCTTATCCTTATACATATGATTTTATGAAGATAATATTTTAGGATGTTTTTCAGAACCTATCGCACTGTTTTTGTTAATATGGCTAATAATCAGCGAATGCTGTGTGCATTGGTAGCTTTATGAACATTACTGTCTTTCTATAACATTTCTACTCTCGACTCGTTTCGTTCCCTGGTGATGTTCCAGATTTGATATCCAAATAGCCAGAGCCTCTTCAAATATGGAAAGCTTACACAAGTGATTTGTAGATGTTGGATGAGATATTAACTTCTTCAGCGCTGTACGTACATTCTCTAAGAGTTTTTGATAAAAGCTGTTATTCTGATAAAACGATTTTACAAGAGCAAAATCTGTTAATGATAAAGTCGTTGCAACAAACAATCCAGATTTTTCTTATATAATGGGAAGCATGCTTTGTGCTTCCTGTTTTATCATGAATGTTTGTGACATTTGTATACCAGAATATTTTGATATCATAAGTATGCATCATAGGGCCATGAAACAGCCAATTTTCAACAATTTTGTTTTCTCCATCAAACAATATTCCATCATTTCATGAGTATTCACGCTAAATTTAAAGTGATTCTGACTAGTCATTCTTGGTTCAGGCTATACTGAAGTAGGAAATTTTATCATAATCATACTGTAGTTTTTTGCTCAGAAGGAAATCTATCAGACTTCCCAACAATCATCAATGCCGATGGCTATGAAAATTTTCAAGGGGGATGAACTTAACAACATATTTCAAGCACATGAATAAAACAGTGCATGTAAATAAAGTAAGACATTTCTCAATCACACACAATTCCCAGAACAGGACGTAAAAAGAGGCACGATCACCCACAATATTTTCAGCCATGGGCTGTTAAACGTAATATACCTATTGAGTGCAAAAAGTCCTTGAGTGATAAGGCATATTCTTGGCAGGTTGCATGTGTGTTATATTGTAGTAAGTATTGCTTAAGTAGTGCGAAACAAAGTTCAGGTATGCTTGACCATAAGTAATTAGGATTGTGAAATAGTATTTTGTATAGTGACCTAAATGACTTGTAATCCTCGTGTCGTAGTATAAATAACACAGAAGTACCCAACAGACAATGCAGTCCAATGTATATTGATGAGTGCGGGAGTTGTTTACCCTGTCGGAGCAGTATAACTTCTTAGGAACAATTTTTCAGAGATACAAGACTACACCAGTCAAACTGTAGCTAATTGTAACAGCTCTTGTGATAAGGTAGTACAATGGAACACATGGTAGCACCGTTTTGCAAGCATATGCTTATAATATTCTAGAAAGCACATAATATGGAACTTAAGTTCAATACTAGCATTTAAAGAAGTGGGTTAAAAAAGTAGCTACACAAGTTTTAAATCCAACACATATTTCCTTCATCATCTCTACTTGTGATGCATGCATCAGCTTTGCTCGCAGCCTTCCCCCCACCCTAGTACCACGCCATAGAGCACACGTAGCCAAACTTCACTATGGTAAGAGCTGCATGGTGAATTTCGTGAAACATCGAGAGCAGCAACTGGATTTTCCAAGAGTCACAAATCCATATTTATATTGTTAAAGTATAAAAAAACATTTCAAGCAAATTAACAAGAATTTCGAATTTTTGCGTAATTAATATGGTTTCAGAAAAATGTGGAATTGTATTTAACCTGCTTTGCAATCAGAAATGTAAAATGTATAAGGTCTGTACCAAAAGTAATGCACCCATTTTTTTAAAGAAAGTTATTGAACCAATTCATACAATTGCTCAATATTCTTCGAAATACATCCCTCCTGCTTTAACACACTTGTTCCAACGTGATTTCCATGCTTTATATGCGTCCTGGAAGTCCGTCACAGGATGTCTTCTAGTAACCTCGTCGTAGCCGCCTTGATGTTCTCCAGGGTTCCCAAATGCTGTCCTTTAAGGGATTTTTTTAATCTTCGGGAACAAAAAGAAGTTGGGCGGGGACAAATCATGACTGAAGTAATGCAAAAGTCTGTGACGGCGTTTTTTCAAGTTTGAAACAAAACTTTACGTATCGTTGCTCGAGAGTTTTTTCCATCTTGATTTCAACCAAGCACTCACACAAGGATTCACTGAAATAGGCACTGTGAATTTCCAGGAACTTGGAGCTGACTGGCACTGGTTGCACTGTGTTCCCAAGACTCTACCCACCCTTCCGTGCAAGCGGCAACGCTATGGGATGTATAGTCGCGGCAGAAGAAACTGGGGCACATTACTTTTGGGACAGGCCTTGTATATCTCAACAAATTATAAATTTGATGCATTTCAGCATTATTCTTTCAGGTAAAAAAGAAACATTTTCTTCTGGTTTCCTTTATTCCTGTTCATTCGTAACTTTTGTTTATTTTTATTAGAACTGAATTGAAGTCGGAAGAATATGTATTGGTTTTTAGAAATATATATTTGAAAAGACTTTTCATTTGAATGAAGAGTCACTCATTTAAAAAAAAAAACTGGATTTTTTTCCCCTTAAATTTTGACTCCTACATTGTGTTTTAGAAAAAGTAAAATAAATGATAAGGGGCAGTGCACATATCAAAGAAACTGTTATTCGAGAAATAAAAATTATTTTAGAATAAGCTGTTAACTTTTTTGAGCTTTTGCATGAAAATTCATAACTTTATTTTCCCACACAACACTAGGGCTAACATACTGAGATCAAATCTCACTAAATAATTGAATTAATTCATTAGATGTGAACTGGATTATAAGTTACATTTTGCCCCCTAAGGTTGATAATTTTGAAATCTTATATCTCTCGATTTTCAGAAAGCCTTTAAATTCTAAATCTCGAATCTTAGAACAATTTTCATAATTCAAATTTCAAAACTCTAAACTAAAAAAAATTGTTAAATGTTTTAAATCAAAACTTTGGAATGACTTGCTATACTGATGCCCTGTAAATAAGAATTCACTAAAAAAAGATGATTGCAATTTCATTTATATTGGATTCATTTATGCTGATATTGTATCAGTATTATTTCTAGCAAAGTTTGCCAGAATTTTTGAGTACTCTGGGCATCACTGAAAACTCAGTCTTGAATTGTCTCCGTAATTTAGACATAGATAACCTACTACTACTAATAAATCTAGCAATTCATATCATGATATATAAATGTTGCTTCGGCCACATATTCCATCTGTATACCAGTTGAACTCTTCAATGGCTGTTGAATCTTGAGCTGGTTTTCGAACACATTCAAATCAAAATTAATGATACAGAAAGGAAAGATACTTATATCTACTGTAAGGAATGTATTTCACAAATACAGGTGTAAAACAAAAGTTTAACTCTGCAAATGTTTATGGACATGCACAAATATTGGATTTGAAAATCCTTTGTAACATGGCAGATGTCTATACGCTCCTTTAGTTTCCGAGTTCTAGCCAGACAAGTGTACGTATGTGCTATGTTCTGACTGTAAACTACGGGACCTGTAAAGACAGTCAGATTACTTATCACCTAGCCTTAAAGTAAAATAACTGTATTCTGTTCCAAGTAACTGTATAACTGTTCTAAGTAAAATAACTGATTCAGTATTTTAAAAAAAGTCTTCTTTTTTAATTTTGTAACTAAAGGTTACGTAGCCTGTGTATAAAAAATAAATCAACACAGCTTGTAGGATATCATAAAAAAATTGTTCAAATAAAATTAAAATATTACATTATACAACAAAGGGAGACTACAAGCTTTGTTTAAGGTCCACAAACTTTCACTAACAGTTATGACTAGCAATCTAGAGATGAAATAAGTAACATGGCTACTAAGAGAAGTAATTTCAAGACGTCAGCTATAGCTGCCAAAAGATCTCTCTTAAGAACTGCACTTAATACATGAATTAATGTGGATACCGCTGGAAGCCGATGAAAGTAGAAATGAAAATAAAGGCAAAATAATAAAGTAACAGGATTAATAAACATAAAACTCTCCGCAGGTAATAATATAGCTTGATCAGTTGAGCCTAGCGCCTCACCGGATCACTGCTTTATTTGCTCAAAATCCTATTGAGAAGAGGGTATAAGAAAGTCTTCTCTTTCAAGTGTCCTCAAGAAATAAATTACAAGGTTGTGTGAAGAAAAAATGTCACATTTTAAGGTGCAGGAAACGTTTATCTTCAAAGATTATGTGTATATTCCATGTGTAACTAGCGGTTTTTTTCAGAAATCAATTATCATATTATGTTTGTTTCTTTTCCGTCTCTTCATCATAGAACGCAAGTCTGCCCACGAAATCATCTATGCCAAATTTTTTCCATTTGATGGCAGTGTCCATGCTTTGTCAGATTTGCAAGACTAAACTTCAGAAGTTTGTGAAGAAATTCTATATTAATCTAAAAAAGGCGAGAGAGGTTATATATATTTGTACTATTTGAAGCTAAATGTCTGAGGTAAAAGTAAAGATCTACTTGAGTTCTCTAGAAAATGACAGCTTAAAGTAATAATTCTTTGAAATGCATAGGGGGTCACTTTATAAAATGAAATATCACAGATCAAGATGAAATGTTTATGGGGCTAAAATCCAGCAGAACTTCACAATGCATTATATGAAACTTTTAGTGATCAGGAAATGGATAGTAGTACAACAATCTGTTGGGCTACTAAGCTTTCGTGAAGGGTATGCCAGGCATACAAGATGATCAAAGGTTAAGAAGATGAAAAATATCTGCTAATTAAAGAATTGTAGTGCAGACACCGGTTCAGCTGCACTGGAGTGCAGAATAAAGAGGCAAAAAATGTTAGAAGCATCGGGCGGCAGAGAGCGTAACACTGGTTCTAACCTAATGTGATATTTGTAGAGGACTAAAAAGGAAAAATTCGTCAAATAATATGGGAGGAAAAATCACAATCTAAAGCGATTTCACTATCATCATCTTGACAGAAGCTGTGCATTAGAAAAAAGAAATTTGTGTCCAGTTGGTCACTCACTGCTTAATGCAACTTTATTGAAATGAAGTTTTGATGAAAAATGTGAAAGCTTTCTATCACGAATAATGGCAATTGGCAAAATAAGAACTAGAAATTTTGACCAGAATCGAAATCGTTGTGAATCCAGTGAAGTCCATTCTCTCCGCAACCCCCAAAACTTCACCATGCTCAACCACTGGTTATGTAAATGATGAATTTTCCCTGGGATTATCAAAGCATTACTGTGAAAGATGTGAAATGGGGAAAAGGTATTTCAGGTGCAAAGATTGTAACTGCAGCATTTTAGCATGAGTGATTGCAAAAAACAAGAAAATTGCATAAATTGACTAACTATAAAATCTACAGATTTCAAAATTTTCCACAGATTTGAAGAGCTGCCGCATGGGCAGTGCTTTCCTTCCATGAAAGAGGTTCTTTTAGTAGTTACCCTAGCTATCCAAACACTGAGTAAAACTAGTATCCTAGGAGGAATAGCAAATCTTCCAAGACAAATGGATCATGATTGTCATTGTAAAGCAAACATTTATACAGAAAGATCTTAAGCAGGAACTATCTGAAATAAAATTAACCGGAGGAAAAACATTCAAGAGCATTAATTTTAAATTGTCCTTGTATAAATATATTATGTGCTACCCCGATGGCCATTATCTGCTCTAAAAATAACATGGCTGCGATAGTTATTGGCAGAAATAGAATTATTTGCAATTCTCTCTGCTATTCTGACTATATACTTGTGGATGGGAAGCTTGAAATCAATGAATTGCTTACATACATAATTTACTTTAAGAAAGCAAATTAGTAATTAATAAAGAAATGCATCATTACATTATTTCTATTTCAAAATACAATTGTGTGACGAAAATAAAGCTACTCTTTATTGACAGCAAGTCGTATGCCAAAGAGCCACATTTGTGTGTGCCTGCCATAGAGTAAGGCATGTGTATGACGTGTGCAGATTTCTGATTATGTTTGTGATCTCTTTGTTGGTGATAGAATACCTCAAATTTCAGCTACATCATATTTGTTAATCTGTGGCTGCAAATATTGTGGTCATGCAGGACACTTTATATGCCCTATTCTAGGGGTTGTCGGCAATTGCCTAATATCAAACTTTGCCCTTATTTTGTTCACATGCTTGATCACTCCTGGAAGTTTTGCAGCGATTGTTGGTGGGAAATTGATAGCTTTCTCTGTCACTACTATTTCTTATAGCATGAATTTTTCTTTATACAAATTAGTTATGCTGCATGAAAATTAATATTTAAATAAATATATTTATAACTTCCTATAATTAAGTTACTTTGGGTATTTTAAAATGAATCTGTGGTAAATTTTGATGTAATTAAGATGTGTATTTCTTTGTTATAAGCAATATTTTCTTAGAAAAATTCAGAAAATATTATTGAGAAATCTTACTATTTAAGTGATTTATACATATTAATAATTTTGTCAGGGCAGCTAAGGAAATCAATTACATAGCAGTTGTGTTAGAGACGGTGATAGACAATAGCTTGAAGCTGTTATGTAGATAGCTGGAATTTGGGAAAAGCATGACTCGCTTGATAGTTAACATTTTTTTTTCTAAACAAAACAATTCTTCAGAAGCACATTCTTTCTTGATTGGTACAACACTAAGTTTGCTATATGCATTCTGCAATTTTATATATGCAAATCACATTGTTAAAATGGCTGAAAACTAAAAAGCATTTAATTACATGTTTGCACAGTAACAAGCAGGGGAGAAAAGTGGCATATTATGCAGCTAGAGTATTTAAAGGCTTAGAATACTTTATTTGAATCCTGAACAGCGAATGGGCAAGAACTTAGAGCAATGTGGATTACTGCAGGAAAAATTATGATGAAAAATTGTGCAGCATACATCCTTTGAAGAGGGGTTGTATTTAAGTTAGTAATTTCATATAATAATTCCTTCAGATTTTTTTCATCTTATATGTTTGTACCTTTTTAAAACTAAATTTTACGTTTTTAGTATTTAAGATTATTGAAATCATGTTTTTTTTTATTCATTAAAAGTTATTTATACTAAATGATGTATTATTTATATGCAAAGTTCATTAATTTATTATTTGGTTTATGCATAGTCAAAAGCATATAAGACAGCCTTTATTTTTTAAAGGGGGCCAAGATACATGTAAAGGACATTTTAAAAATACTTTTATCTTAGCTACACTGTTTTTTAATACTCAAGATTGAATGGTTATTTGAATATGGAAAAGTGAGCACTATTTACCTAAGGGAAAGATGCCTTAGAGAACAGCTTTTTAAGGGGAATGCTGTAATGTAAGAGCATCCAAGATGGATGAAGAATTAGACCGGAGGGCTTTTAAACATTTATTTTTAAACTTAACAAAACTTCTGGATTAAATAAAAGTAAAACATCATTACAGTGCAGCCATAACATACAAAACTTTCGCTTGATGTGGCTCAGACAGTTGCTTGGCACAACTTACCTACAGCATCTCTCTAAACAAAGTCTCTCACCAAAAACTTCTTTCTTTCCTTGTATGTTAATTTCGGAAGGAAACCACCCAGGAGGTGGTCCTTATGAGTTCCTCTGTGGAAATTACTTTCCCGTCATTAACTGGGTGAGAGTTTACACGAAAACCGCACAAGATGTGCCCTTAACACACTTCTGTAGTTAATTTACCTGAAGATTAGTTCTCTTGAAAACAGGAAGTCCTCTAATTTAAAACAGATGTTTTATCAAAGATGAGATTCATCACAATGGCTTGAATTCGCATGGAGAAAACCCAATTGTGTAGTCAGCCAATTCTTCTGGAATCGAACCCAAGACAAACTACCATTTTTCTGCAAAGAATGCAAAATTCATTTTTGCGAATATGTTAGCACGTGAAGTAAACAAATTAATTTAATAATAATATGGCGCACAAAGGACATATGTTGGAATTCGGGTGTATAGTGCCATTTAATGCAATTTCTAAGAGTAATCAGCATTAGTTATACTAAAATGGTATTCAATTTAAAGGCAAAAGGGACAGTTACTTGCTAGGCTCAGAGAAGATAAATACAAAGAGGTTTCCCAAGATCTGAATCCAAAAAAAAGCATCATATTAGAAACTTGGAACCACTGTTTAAGTAAGCAATTTATTAATAGACAGCCTGATCAAGGACTGGTAAGACAACAACTGTTACGAAGTTTCTGTCATTGCCATCGTATAGAAACTGTGAAGCAGCTGTAGGAGAGTTGGTTTTAAACATTTGTGCTGCCACAGGAAGTCAAATTGGTCATTCTGTTGCTGCATAAAGGTTTCATGAGTTTCAACATTATTTGAGAAAACATATGTTCTGTTCCTTGCTAAGTTTCTCTTCCAAAGGGACCTATTTAAGGTGGTGGTATTGTCATGTTCAATGGAGCCAAGAGGAATTAAACTATCTACTTACTGATAAGCCTAAATATAACTTGAGCCATGATTCTAGATTGGGTTTCATCTGAAGTGAAAGAAAGGAACATGCAACTTGCCTTCTCTTTTTCATGCAAAATTCCATTTCTGTGAAAGCAGTTTAATGGCTGCGATGTAATCATTAAAAAACGGATGTACCGAGTTAGTACTTTGGAGGTTATGTAAATGATCATAAGTATGTAGACAAGGTCTCAGAACCCCATGTATGGCTGTTTAGTTATCTGGTGGGCAAGATGTTTTCTTAATGGATGACAATGCTCGTCTGCATCCAGCATCTTGGCATCAGAACACTTGGAAAAAAAGATGTTGAATGGACTGGCCAGCCTTTTCCTCAGACTTAAGCCCATTTGAGCATTTGTAGTATGCTTAGGCTGCTGCAGAGCACCAAATGCATCCCTGGACCCTCAATGATCTGAAAAGTGAATTTCCGGGAGAAAAGCTCATTGTTCCACAAGAGTTGATTGATGGTCTGTTAAATTCTATGAAATTAAGATTGAGGATTGTGTTTCTGTCAGAGGTGACCATGTGCCATACTAAAGAGAGATTTGTTGCAAAACAGGGTAGATCATTTTTAATTTTTCATAAACTTCATTTTAATTCAATATTTTGATATTAATCAGCTGACAAACATGATAATTTATGTTGAAAAAGGGCTTTTGTACAAATTATTTTGATTCATTTTTAAATAAGTAATGTGTTGTTTCATTTCTGCCAATATTCTTTAATTTTGACGAGCAGTGTACATTAAACAAGGTCCCCCCCTTTCCACTGTCACTTTATTTAGCTCAAAGTAGATAAAATCTTTGTAAATTTTCATTGAACACAGGTAACTGAGACACAAATATTTTTTATATTTTGTGTAATAAGTGTGTGAATGAAGTCTTCTAATGATTATTAGTATGATATTTCCATTCACAAAGGATCTTCTGAATTCAGTTCCAAAACACCAAATGGACTGTTTTTTGTGTTTACATGCTTTCTAATATGTATTGATGTAAATGCAACCTTATTTCTTTCGTCAAAGGCAGTCTGGCCCAACCAGCTGTGAAGTTCTTAATACCACTGAATAGTGGTAGTTGGACCTGGTTTCAAACCCAGTTGAAAGAGCTGGCTACACTGTTTGTTTCTTATGCTGAAAATGGTAGTTTGACATGGGTTCAGATCCTTCAGACTGTCTGGCTGTGTGGGAGCTTTCATAGTTTTTTCCATGTGTGATTTGAATACCAACCAGTTTCCCTTAAAAACCTCCTCCATTAAGGTATTCCTTCACTTAGGGAGATAACTCTTGTATGCTTTGCTATAATCCAGTACAGTTCTCATGCAGTAAGCTCTTGAGCTCATTGTCATAATTAATTAACCATCTTTGTTCACAATAGATATCTATTTTTTATATTTTCTAACTTTTAGGAGAATAAAAAGTGTTGTCGTAGACGATGTTCTGTTAGATATGGTTCTTGGTTCGAGTTGACAAATATGTCACTTGAACAAATTCTGACTTTCTGTTATATGTGGATTAATGAATTCAATCAGACCCAGATCATTGCTGAAACTGGAATCACCTCTGCCACATACATTTCATGGAATAAATTTAATAAGAGAGTTTGTGAAGAAATAATTTTGGAAGCGAAAGAGCATCAGGTAATTTTGTAAAGAATAATTTATTTTTTAATTTTTTATTTATTTATTTCTCTTGTACTACTAGAAAATATGCTGTATTTATTGATGAAAAATTCCTTAGGCTTTATAGGTGACAAATGATAGCTAGAAAAGTAGGTAATATTTGTTCAAATACTAATTGCTTTCATTTGTCAGATTTAACATTGTTTCAATTGGTATAGCAACTGCTAATTTTGTATCATTTTACATCGTGTCCATAAAAGTCCTTATGCAGCCTTTATTTTCACAACAGTTTGTCATTGGCACATGTTTCTTGATACAGAAATGTTTTAAGTAATTCAAACATTCATGATTTGGCACTTTTAAAATTTTAAAAATTATGAAATCCAATTTTTTATATGTTTTCCCCATGTCTATAGTTAGATTTAGTCAAACTTTATATTGATTATAAATGAAATACAAAAAGTGCAAAAAGCAACAAAAATTATCAAACTTTTTAAATTTTACCAAAATTACTGAAATTTTAATATCTGAATTCATAGTCCGATGTCGTTCACAAATCATAGAGCAAAATGTTTGCATTTGTACAAAACTAAAAATTAAATATCAGCTTAGAATAGTTTGATCACTATCAGTATGATGAATTCTAAACTAAAATATCAATTTAGAAAAGTGGAACTTTGACTGATATCCATTTCCAAGGATAACTAACTGACAGTTACTGCGTAGATAGATATACGAGGGTTAGTCAAAAAGTTAGTTGCACTGCTTAAGAAAACAAAACAGGATAGAAATTTTACAATAACTTTATTTGTATCTTAAAGTTGCATTCAAAATCTACTTTTCAACGTAATTGCTCCATTATTTAAGCATTTGTCTAGGCGTGGTACAAGTTTTTCGATGCCTTCTGCAAAGAAATCGTGTCCAATATCCGATAACCATTGTTGGGCTGTAGCTTTCAACTTAGCTTTCACTTCGGCATCTGAATGGTACCGTCTCTTTGAAAGTTCTTGTTTCAGGGGGCCAAACACATGGAAGTCAGGAGGTGAAAGGTCTGGGCTATAAGGAGAGTGATTCCACACTTCCCACTTAAACTTTTTCAGAAGTTCGCACGTTTGTTTTGCTGCATGCGGTCTTGCATTGTCATGCAGGAGCACACTGCCTTTCGACAGTTTACCTGGCCGTCAATTTTTAAGTGATTTCCACAATTGTTTTAGTGTTTCACAATAAGAAGATGCATTAATTGTGGCACCCTTCGGCATGAACTCTGTATGCACCATGCCTTCTCTATCGAAAAACAGCGTCATCATCACTTTTTCTGTAGATGGAACAGTTCGACACTTTTTTGTGTCGGGGAACTGCAATGTTTCCATTCGAGCGAGCTGCGTTTCGTTTCAGGTGAGAAGTGATGAATCCAAGTTTCATCTCCAGTCACAATTTTGTCCAAAAAGTCATTTCCTTCCGTTTGGTAACATTGCAGAAATGCAAATGCACTTTCAAAACGCTTTCCTTTATGTTCCTCCGTCAATAGACGTGGCACCCATCGAGCACAAACTTTACAAAATTCAAGGTGATCGGCGATAATTTTGTGCACACTTCCATGAGAAATATCCAGTTCGTTTGAGATTTTGTTTATCGTGATGCATCTGTTTGCAAGAATGCATTCATTCACGCGAGCAGCGATTTCCGAATTTGTTGCAGTTGCTGGTCTTCCCTCTCGCTCAGCGTCGTCAATATCTGTACGTCCATTCTCAAACATGTTGCACCATTTCGCGATAGCTTGGCGTGACATTGCATTTTCACCATACACTTCATGCAACTGCCCATAAATTTCAGTGCAGTTGCAGCTTTTTGCCCACAAAAAACGAATCACTGCACGCATTTCCAATTTGGACGCTATTTGCAGCCTTGAGACATGTTTGAGACTGATTATCAGAAAAACTAAACTTGCCTCGTGGAAGCCGCTACGTCACGCGATACAGGTGCATGTCTGAAGTGTTGCCACAAAGTTACATCAAAATAGCCTCTGACAGGAAATTTTTACGAAGGAGTGCAACTAACATTCTGACTGACCTACGTAAATATGAAGGACACCAAATGTGTGCAAATGTAGGGTATCGTCTTTGCATGCTATCTGTCTAGGACAGAGTTTTTTTAAACTGTGTCCTGTGGGGGTCGCAGGATCTGCAGCAGAGGGTCGGCAAAAATTGTAGCAGTTTTGAAATTTCTTTAACTTATTATAATAATTTGAAAATTGCCAAATATATTTACACAATGTATCTGAAAATAGATAAAAATAAGACAATACAGACAAAAAAAATTGAAAACATTTTGACGCATTCTATTTATAATATAAACGTTCATTTTACTTGCTTTGCATGTGACACTGTCATTTTGTTTGTTACTTATTTAAAATTTTCACATTGTTCTATGTCGTAAAATTAGAAATTAAAGTTAATGACCTAAAACTGCAATAGTATATTACAGTACAAGTGAAAAAATTGACAGTTTCACTCATGTGTGTGTCAGATTTATGCAACACTTATGGGGTCCCACAAAATTTTTATAAATATTATGGGGTGCAGGGGTCACGAAAAATATCTCAGTGATAAAAAGGGGTCACAACTAAAAAAAGTTTAAGAAGTCCTGCTGTAGGATAAACACTCTGGCGAGGAATACGAAAAAGAGAAATTAGAGTAAAGGCTTAAATCTTAATAACTGGTTAATTAATGCAAGGTATTTTACAAGTTGTTGGATGGTAACCATCATCCACTGCATTTAGCAAGTTAGGATATGCACTTCTCAAAGAAAAGGATTTGTTGGACTAAGATGTTATGTGTTGTCCTATGCATCATTACTGCCATTCTTGTACACACATCTCCAAACTTTAGAATAAACAAAATTTTTTCATGTTTGAAACGTTATATGAGCTGAGATAAGTGATAGCAATTAATTTCCTGATGTCTAACTCAAGATTATAACCAAGAACCTATCGGAAAAATAAAGCTATGTTAGCAAGAATTTTCGGAAAGATGCACATATAAGTGGATGTAGGATTACTGATGCTTAGGCAGTTTGACTTCTTAGTAGGGTAATATAGTTTCCTTGAAGTGTTATATAGCAATTATAATGCCAAGACGTGCTCATTCGTATGTGATTTAAGTGTTCTTTTTGGAAATTTTCTTATTCTTTTTTAGAGCATGGAATTAGATTTGTATGGTTTCTCTCTCCTGTTCTAGTTTGGTGAAGTGTGACATTTTATTATCTATAAAAAGAAATGCTTCTTCCCTAGCATAGAGCAGATGAACTAGATGTTAGATAGCTTCTTTACAATCATGGTTCTTCATCATGATGCCATTGTCCAACAACTGTAGTTCAGGAAGTCCATCAATTATGCTGCTGCCTCGCAAGCTCACTCTGATATCAACATAATGCTACCTTTCTTGTACACTTTCCTGCTGGTATGTCTTAACCTTTCACTTCAGATAATCTGTGATTTGTATTCTGAATTACTCTCGCTGAAAATCAATTTCTGACTGAATTTACTCTCGCTGAAAATCTAGATATCAGACTATTGCTGCATTGTTCAATTTTGGTGGTTTAACACTATTACAAACGCCTTTTATACCTTCTCTGGATAGTGCTATAGAGACAATCGGTTTTCAGACATATTCCTATTAGACTACATAAATTTAACTTAGAGCCATTCTTTAATGGGATATCCTCGTTCTTGTGCTACAACAGGGGTGACCTGCAAGTTGTCTGGTTGTGTAATGTTATTTGCATTTCACTGTACCGTTACATATTGATCTTGTGTTGTCATAGAGGAACTGCAATTTTCTACTGTACACATTCTAGGCATTTGAAATGCTGTCCAAAGCCTGAAAACTCACTTTGTGTAATTCCAAACTCCATTGCAGCTTTTGTAAAGCCTTCCAATTTCTCCATAAATATTCTGCATGCAAAATTGCCCTCTTTAAAGCAAGATGAACATTTCACATTTATACATATAAACCTTTGCCTTCAGAATTTTTGACAAATCCAGTTCTTCATTAGTGTTAATTTCTTTTTAACATGCATTCAAGTTATTGCATGATCCCTATGTCAGAAATTTGAAAATTCACTGGCTTTCTACTGCACACATTTTAATTACACAATTATAACAAGTTGATTCACTGGATTCTGCATTGATAACTTTGCATGATGACATTCATTCTCAAGTTTTGGATATGAGTGCATATCTATTTCTTATAGGCCATCTTCTTCTGTATTTGCATGCACTTTTTTCAAAATGCAAGAGTTTTTGTGTTATTTGCTTTTCATATTTTTCATTATACGGCATTTTTGTTTCCTATTTGGTCACACCATACAATTCATTAGATTTTTTTAGATCTTACTTCCTTTTATCATTGTGCATCTGTATATGCTTCTAATTTTTATCATTTGTTCAATATGCAGTTTTTTTCAGTTTTACCTTTGATATTAATTTTGAATGTGTATCTAGTTGACACTGTTTAAACAGTCAGATCTTAAAATGTTAGATGTCATTCGATGAGAAAGTTGCATGTTGTTAATAACCTGAAAATCTTCACAGATATCTTATAATTTTTGATATCTTAAAATGCCAAAAATGATATAGCATAACAGAAAATTTGAATATGCAAAAGTTTACATTTTGCCTACTGATAAATCTCATAGAACTAATTTGCATAAGTGAAATATATATGATTGCAAAGATGAGTGCATTTACAAATTTACTTGAAAATCAGTGATGTAAGACAGTATCAGTATTTTCCAGAAGCCACATTACAAAAAATTGTTCGATTGAAACACTGTAAATAAATAGTAAAAGTATAATATTATTTCATGTTCTGATAATCTATTTCAAAATTCATTATTCTGAAGTAGAACAAATAGGCTAGGAAACACTTGGACACTAAATCCAGTGGTGTAGAAATTTGTATGCTTTAGACTGTATAAATACTTTACAGCTTGTGATAATGCTTTTTATCAAAATAAATTTTGCTTCAGGTGGAATTTGAAATTTTATTGATTTTACATAAGTTTATTATTAGTTTTACAGTGAATTTGGTCTAGCTGCTGTTTGATTTGAAAAAATTCAGATATGAAAATGGTCAGTAAAGGCTCATTGTACAAAGGATTTTAAGCAATATTTTTGATTAGTAATATAGGTTCTTCTAGTGTTCTCTTTAAAAAATGCTAATTAATAACCTGCCAAGAGATTTAAATATAGTCATTATAAATATTCACTATTAAAAATACTACTATCTTAAATTTTGTTTGTTTTTAAAATTATTTTGATTAATTTTTGTTATTAAATCATAGATAGAAGCTTCAAATTCTGCTCAAATTCTGGATTTATGGCTGAAGAGTTGTTCTGGGGAAGATACATTCCTAAAATTTTTGCAAGCTGCCACTACTATTTATCACAAAGATTCTGCTAAACGTTTTATTCTTTAAATATGTTTTGTAAATAGTTTTTCAGTAAGTTAAATTTTTTGAGTTCAAGAATGAAAGTTTCATATTTTTGAGGCTGTAAGATTTCTTCTTTATTTAGTTAAAGAGTTGTGAAATGTAATTTACAGTCTTTATTTAAGAACTGTAGATGACTAAATTATATTTTCAGGTTAAGTTCCATAAGATGTGAATTATATTATCTGGACTATCCATATCAATATATTTTATAAAATGTAACTTGCCTAGATAGGTATATAAAGTTATGTGCAATAGTATTTATGTATTTGTTTATATTTTATTTATTAGTTTATTATATTTTTATGCGGAATGTGTATGTATATTACTTTATTTTATTGTTTTCTGTTGCATAACAACATTTTTGCTAACTAAAGCAAAAAAAAAAAAAAAAGGTGTGTCAAATAAAGTGTTTTTTGAGTTGTTTACACTTCTTGTTTGTTATGCTTAGTAGTAGTATTGGTGTGATTGCCCCTGTATACAAGTGGTTGTGGTGGCTATGGTGGCGATGTTGTGCAAGGAAATTTGATGTCGAATGATATGTAGATTGTTATAGTGTTTGATGGTGATCGGCGTGGGTTATGATTTTGTTGTGTTGTGCGAATGCTATCGAGTTGTTAGACGAGTATTTGTTGGAGATGAGTTAAATAATTTCAGATTTTTCAAATTTTAAAATATAGTCATATCTAAAGATACATATTCTTTTTTGGTTTTATGATTATACTTATATGAAAAGAAAGCTACGCTTTTACGATATTTGTTGTACATACATTGTTTTAATCCGGTATTGAGTTGATAGGTTTATATAATGGCGTAGCGCTATGTGATAATAATTATTCGCTTCCCTTGGAAAAAGGGGGGGGGGAGCTTTAGAACTAAACAAATGGCACAAGTTCGAACGAATTTAGATTACTGGATTTTTTTTTGTTTGTTTTTTGTTAAAAGGATGATTGATAGATAGATCGGTGTGGTTCTTTATTAAGTCTGTATGAGTATAATGATAGAATAATTTTTTTTTCGCGTTTTGGAAAGATCAGAAACTTAAGGGGGGAGGGAAAAATGTTTAAAAAGAATGAAGAACAAAGTTCGAAAGAATTTAGATTACAGGAAGGAGTGGTTTTATTTTGTGAATAACATGTGATAGGATTTGTTTTACTCTCGGAAAAGAGCAGTAAACTTTAAAAGTAATAAAAAAGGAGAGTAGGACACGGGTTTTTCTCAAAGAAATTAAAGATTGCAGGGGAGCGTGTGTGTTATGAAAAAAGACGAGAATTCTGAGGGAGACCAAAGAAAAGATGTGGAACAAAGTTGTTTTTCCCTCTTCCTTCTTTAAATGTACCATTGAAGTTGTATAGGTGAAATTATACGATTTGAAGAAAAAAGCGCGAATGGAGGTCGCAAGAACGAGGCTTGTGGGGGAAACATGACAGATTAATAAGTATGGAACAAAAGGAGTTAATTTTAGTGGACTATCTGTTGGGTCTATTGCGAAAATATGTGGGACACAGAATAAAGTTCAGCACTCCTTTTTTGGTAATAGAAATAATATGCGGAAAAAAATAAGCATAGAAATGTACTGGACAGGCGATGAGGGAAATTAGGGAACGTAAAACGAATGGTGTGAGTATTTAAAGTGAAAAATTCGAAACGAAAAACCTATTTCTTCATTCATCTGATTCCAGTTCCAGAAAGATGGAGTCTTTTCTTTCGATGAGCAATGGTAAAAAATTTTATGTTTTGCGCGACGTTTTCAAAACTATGTTTTTTGCTCTTAAAATTTCCACAATAGTATTTTAGTTAAAATTATTTTTTTAGAATTTAAACCGAAAAGGGGAATAAATTTATTAGAAGGCGAAGAAGATGTGGATCGGAATGTTTTACTAAACAAGAAACTGAAGTGCTTTGATCTCGATTTGGCTAGTGAAGGGGGGGGAAACCCTTCTCGCCGTATTTCAGACATCGCGGCCGTAATATTGTCATGGAACTCAGAGTTCCGGGAATCTCATTACAACAGTTTGTCTAGGCAGACCGCCAATAACGAAATAAAGAATCGGTTTAATATACCTCTGGAGATGCTTGATATCTTCAAGCAGGCTTGCCATTATATGATCAACCATATTAGCCGTAACCGCGTTTTTTTTTTCTTAAAGAACTCTTTTTGTTTCGATTGTTATATTTTGCAATGTTTTTGTTATATTATAAATAAATCAATGTGTTATATATATAACATTAAGTAGTTTTTTTAATTGTGTAACTGTAGCATTTGTAACGTGCATGTTGTTTTAAATGATTCTGAAATTAATATGTCGATTTTAAGTAATTTAAAAAATTATATGAGGTAGTTATGTTTTGCACAACTGTGATATTTTTGTAACAAGCATGTTTCCTTTTTTTGAAAACGATTCTGAAATCAATATGCTAAATTTTAATGTACGTAGAAATGCCCATCATGGCTTCGTGCATTCGTACAGAGCTATTTGTCATAATTACAGAGATCCTCATTTACTATACCATGACAGTCGACAAATAATTTTTTCATCATTAAGTAGTAATAATATTCTTAGGTTACGAATAATTATATGTTTAAGCATATTATTTAAGAAAGGCCGTGGAGACAGAGAAACAGAAAAAAGTTTCTATTTCTGTTCCAAATGTGAACGAATCCTGACGCGAGGACAGGTATTGATAGCGGTTGACAGTGCATTTCGAGAAATATTTCTAGGCGTTGATAACTTTATATTAGAAACAGTAGTGGGTGATCAATAAAACGTCTGAACTACATCGACATTCAAGTGGGCAATTTGCTTGAAATAAGAAGAGGATGCATACACATAGAATTGCCAGCAAAAATTCGAAACAAAAAAGCGGTTTTAAACATTAATTGTTATCATAATAAATGTTTTTTGTGTTTTGTCATCGCAGAACTATATCCCAGCCAACAGAATGGAAATGTATTATCGTATTATAAAAAACATTTGAGATGCTTTAAAATTAGTGGGATAAAATTTCCGATTTCCCTAAATGGAATTCAAAAATTTGCAAAATTAAATGATTTAAAAATTAATGTATTTGCATTTGAAGAAAATGAAATTTTTCCTGAAACGAAGAAATGAAAAAATGTCGATTTAATGAAAGAAATTTATTTACTTTTTTTTAAATCATTTCTTTTTAATTAGAAACTTAAATACATTATTAAATGTTCGAAAAGTATTCATCACTTTTGTAAAAACTGTTTGCAAGCATTCCAAAAAATTTAATAGTTAAATTCACTGACTTGTCTAAACAGTTGTATCATCCATTCTGTATTTTGCCGATTTCGAGGCTCTCACTTCATCTTTTTTCTTTTACAAGAAAAGTTTCTTCATCTGAGTTTCAAAGTTTTTCAGTAGCAGTGGAACATCACAAACTTATCAGCTATGCAATTCTTGTGACAAATGTCAAAGACGAAATAATATTTACTGAATATTATTCCGGTGATAATGTAATAAATAACTTCCTAAAAACTTTGAAATATCTATCATATAAGTTGTTACAAAAAATGAAAAAAATTATACCGATCGTTGATAGCGTTGAAACGTATGACAGAAATTTTTGTCACATATGTCAAAAGCAATCTTTACCCAATGAGATACGAGTCCGAGATTATTCTCATTGGAGTGACGGGCATATACGTGGATTAGCATATCAGTCTTGCAATCTAAATTATAGTTCCACATATTTTATTCCGGTTGTAATATATGTAATGCGCTTAATTATGATCCACATTTAATTTTACAAAATATGCCAAAAGATCTTTTCAAATGCATTAATATCATACCGACAAATTTAGAAAAATTTATTATGGTTACTTTAGACGAAATTAAATTTTTAGATTCCTATCAGTTTTTAGACGCTTCATTAGATACCTTTGTTGAGAACTTCAAAAAGTCTAAATATAACTTCGAGATTTTCAACAGTTTTTTCAAAGATGAAGCAAACAGTTTTTTACCGTTGAGGAAAAGACATACAGTTATCTGGATTCAGAAGCCGTTTTGAAAGAAACTTGTTTAACAGATAAAAATACTTTTTTTAATGTTTTGACAAATAGTCATATATCAGGTGATAAGTATGAACATGCCCAACTCGTATATACAACGTTTCATTGTCAAACACTTAGAGATTATTTAGAGCTTTATCAAAACTTTGATACTTTTCTATTAGCCAAAGCATTTTCAGCTTTTCGTCGAATGTTTGTCACATATTACAATTTGGATCCCATCCATTTTGTGACTGGAGCAGATCTCACATGAAATGCAGATTAAAATATACAAAAATAGAATTGCAACTATTCAACAATGCTAATGATTATATGTGGATATAATCACAAATGCAAGAGGGTATATGTCTATTAGGCAAGTGACATGTGATGGCTAATAATCCCTATATTTCAGATTATGACCTGAGCAAACCACATAATTACATTTTAGCACTTGATGCTAACAATTTATACGGATACGTTATGAGTCAGTCGGTACCATATGGACATTTCACATGGTTGACGCCTGAGGAAGTGCAACATTACTATATTTTGAACACCGATTATAATTCCAGTGTTGGATATATTTTAGGGGTAGATTTCCTATATCCATCCGAATTGCATGATATGCATAACAATTTTCTGTTGGCCCCGGAACATTTAACCATTGCATATGACATGCTCTCGCCTTATGCGTAAAAGTTGCGCAGTAAATTATACATGAAAGATGTTTTACCCTGTAAGAAATTAACACCAAATTTTTTTGAAAAGAAAAAATATATATGTCACTATTTAAATTTAAAGTTTTCTCTTCAAGAAGGGCTTATTCTGCAAAAGATTTATAAGATTTTGGCTTTTTCCCAATGTAAATGGTTGAAAAGCTATATAGATTCTAACAACTATAAAAGAACTGAAACCGAAAATGATTTTGAAAAATTATTCTTAAAAAAAAAATGAACAGTAGTTTTTACGGCAAAACGTATTAGTGTCAAAGCCGCGTTACATGAAATTCAGTGTAAAAAAATACTTACAAGGTCCATTACAGGATTATTTCTAAGTAATGAACGAAAATTTATTTAAGATGAAAAAACAAAATTTGCTTTTAGATAAACCGATTTATGTAGGTTTCACTGTATTAGAATTGTCCAAATTGCATATGTATATTTATACTATAAATATTGTAAGAGTGTATAATGGTAAATGCGAACCGATTCATACTGATACCGATTCATTATATATGAATATTGAAACTCACGATATTTTTAATGACATAAAAAAGTATTTCAATCAAATTTTAGATGGCAGTAATTATGAAAAACATCATTGTATGTATAGTATAAGCAATAAAGGTAAATTAGGGTTTCTGAAAAATGTAAGCAATTCACTCATCAAAGAAGTTGTAGGTTTAAAATGCAAAATGTATGCGCTGTCATTTGGAAATGTTTGTAAAAAAAAAAAAAAAGAGAAGAAATCTGATGTGTACACCATGACTTCCTTGTACGGAATATTAAATTATACGCATTTTGCATTTCATTTAAACTTATTGGATTGAATTAAATCTATTTCGTCGATAGCGCACTAACCATAATAGAATAAATGCACTCTTTAAAATTCCCTGTATTTGTTTACCACAGCGACACTCTGGCGTTAGGTTCACTTAACAGCGTTACATCTCATTCATTTTATAATTCAGAATGCACAAAAATTATGTATATCATCTAAAGAATTATCTAATCGTTGCAACATGTTCTATTCAAATACTATGATAAATCTAAAACGATGTATAAAAGAAATTAAACACACGCACGCACACACACACAGATTTCCACAGACGATTCAGTATTTCTCAATTTCTCATTCAGTTAATTCAGATATCACTTCGCGACAAGGCAAAAATACATAAAAACTCAAAATATCTATATTAAAAATTACGGAGTAAATCTCACTTATTTCCTCGAATAAATTCCAGAATGGATTAAGCATGATGTAATTCGCAATAGTAAAAGAAGGCGGTATCTTTGTTGTGGCCAAGCTTAGTTTCTCTAGATTGGCAACAAATCCACTATTCTCCCAAGTTTCAAATGTAAACAAATATGGCTGTCATGGGAAAAATGATTAGGCTTAGCCGCGCTTAAGCAACTATTAAGTTGTTGATAATTCTACAAATCTTGCATGCAGATTTGCTAAAGGCATAAAACTCTTAACCAGAAGATAAGACCAACATAATTCAATCATTTTTAAAGCATAAAATGCACAATTTACCAACATATAATAATAAAAACCTGAGCTCACTGAGCCGAGTAACAAAGTGGATATATATATACATAAATTAATATACTTTTGTTGCGGCCGATTGCAACCAAAAAAGAGGTGCACATCTACATATTATAGCAGTCCTATACACAAAATTTCAACGTTCTGATGCTACTACTTTTTGAGTTATGCGAGATACATACATACGCCACGAAAAAGTCTCTTCAGAATCCATTTTAAATCAGTTTTATAATTTGTTGGGGAACAAAGCGACCTTTATTCTGTCTTTACGTTCAGATATCACGCAAAAACACCGTTAAATTGCATTCAATAGCGGTCAAAATGAATATTTTTGTTAAAATATGATACTCGAAATTTTTCGCGATGAAGTAAAAGAAGTATTGTAATCGCGAAAAACTTCGGGTATCATATTTTAACAAAAATATCCATTTTGACTGCTATAGAATGCAATTTAACGATGTTTTTGAGTGACATTCGTACGTAAGAACAGAATAAAAGACTCTTTTTCTCCCAAAAAAATTATAAAAGTGATTTAAAATGGATTCTGAAAAGATTTTTTTGTAGCGTCTGTGAGTGCGTACGTACGTATGTATGTATGTATGTGTTTCGTATAAAAGGCCCGTTTCCCATAGACCTTATAAGAAACAGCAGAGAGCGGTGATTACTGTCAAGGAAATCAGGCGCAAAAAATATAATACCAAGTCCATGAAATAGGAAAAATTTCTTCCGAAAATTATTTCCTAGTTCTGCTTACACATTTACCTTTAATGACTGTCTGAACGTCTGACTATATCAGATTGCTATAGCAAATCACATATGGCATGAAAAGATTTATTTTTTTCTTTTGAAACAGGAAAAACTAAAAACGTTAATTATAAATTAAATTTAATATCCTTTTAAATATTCCATTGCATTAAAGAGTATGTTAAATTTGTATTTCTCTATTTACAAATATACCTTTTTGACTAACATATATCTGTAAGCACATGGAATATATTTTTAGCAGTCCGTTTAACTTCAATCGGAAAGCCGCTTTAAAAAATAATGTTTTTTGTAAGATATGTTCTAGAAGCTGAAGAGCAAACTCTGGTGAAGACGATACCACACTAAAATAGGGCCAAAAAAATTTGGTTTTATGAATTCATTTACTTGATAATGTATATAAACCAAAATTACTAATCATGTCAGGGTGGTGATAGCGTAGTGATAAAGTTGAGGATAGCGAACTGTGGCCTTTTGGGGTCGTGAGTTCGAATCTGATACTCTTTTTTGCAACTTTTTTAGCTCCGTATTCCAGTTTGATGTATATTTGTGTTTTGAAACTTATTTCTTTTATTGTGTGCATTAAATAGAATGTTTTATTTATGCTCTTATTTATTTAAATTTTCCCCTCAAGAATTTATTTTGAAAGCTATAATGTAAGACGAATTTAAAATATACTCCCTGTATTATGTGAATGTACATATGTGTGATGAGACTTTGAGATGTTTCCAGCTCTAAACTTTCAATACCAATGAACATGAGACAATTAATGCTCGGAAGATAAGAGCAACATGAACATTTTTAATAAAACGATTTTTAAAAAACTTATTATAATATAATTGCTTTAAAATTCAGTTGTCTCCAGCTGAAGTACATGAATTAATTAAATATTTCCATTTTATTTACCTTAAGTATGTATACATATATAAAGAGAAAAAAGCTTATTTTATAACTTCTATAAAAAGCTATGAATTTAATTTATAAATTAAAAATAATATTTTATGGATTATGCATAAAATATAACTGCCCATAGTGCATTTTAAAATAAACAAGATTTCTAATAAATTATCCAGCTATGACACTGAAGAAATTGATGCTAAAATTTTATATACTATCTGTTTTTTCCCCAAATTTGCGCGTAATTTTAAAAATATACAATCTCACATAGCAGTCGGCGCTATACAAGCATAGCGAATTTTGTGTAAATATTGTGAACCTTTCTTTACAGTTGCTCTGTATTTTTAAGGTACCAACTATTTTTAAATGTGTGTAACTTTTTTATTTTTTTTCAGTAACAGTACATTTTAGTTTCAATTATATATTATTTCGTTAATATTTAAGTCTTCTAGAAACGCAAAGAAATTTTTAAAAATTACTCCAGCTTCTATACAATTAGAGATGTTCATAATATGCATTATAACCTCACTTATTTAAAAATTGCTTATTTGTTGTACATTCACAGTTCATAAGCAGAACTAAAAATTTCCAATAACATCGAATTTAAGTATTTTAAGAGTCCGAATCCCGTAAGTTAAATCAGAGACATCTAGTGACAATGAATGCAGCTGACCACCGAACTTCCGTAAGCGTAAATCCAACGCAATAGTGTAAACGGTTGTCCGTCTGCGTAATACGTTCTCCCAATACGCTACGCGTTGGTAACGTACTAATGGAAACGAGGCTTAACTCAAAAACGACTAGCCGTTGAAATTTTGCATATAGGATTGCTATAACATGTAGATGTGCACCTCCTATTTTGGTTACAATCGGCTGCAACAAAAATATATAAATTTATGTATATGTTACGGTGAAACACCGAAATCTGGAGAATGTCAACATTCACATAGTCGCTTGGTGTATGTCCGAAATATTTTCCAAATACTCTTATTTCTGACTTACACCGGTAAATGTCGACATTCACTATGTACTAATGGTGAATGTTCAACATATAATAATAATATATTTTCTTCTCCGCAATTCAGTTCTTCTACGTAAAAAACGAACTTGAGATTTAAAGTAAGATTTTAATAACATAAGAACTTAAAACACACAGTACATTCAAAATGAGAAAGCAAAATAATAGAAGTTAAAAACTTTCTTGATTATACAGTACGTTCTAAATGAGAAAATAAAATAATAGTAATAAAAAACTTACTAAATTATGTGATTCAAATTTTATTTATTGCAACAACTTAAACTATTAAGACACTTTGAACTGCAGAAGAGGACCTTGCTTTTTTACAACTGCATTTATGGAAAACAGCCAGTCGCCTCTTTGTCCACTATTCTCTTTTCGACCTACACCAAAGCACATCTGTGATTGTCGACATACACCGGTGAGAGTCCGAATGTACAAGAATGCAATGTTATATTCGATCTTTCACCGACGTATTTGGTGAATGTTGACATTCTCTGGTGAAAGTCGACATTCTCGAATTTCGGTCTTTCACAGTAACATATATAAATATATATATATATATATATCCACTCTGTTACCCGGCTCAGTGAGCTCAGTTTTTTTATTCTTATATGTTGGTAGATTGGGCATTTTTTGCTTTAAAAATGATTAACTTATGTTGCTCTTATCTTCCGGTTAAGGTGTTTGTGCCTTTAGTAAATCTGGAGGCAAGATTTGTAGAATTATTAATTTAAAAGTTGTTTAAGTGCGGCTAAGCCTAATCATTTTTCTCATGGCGGACATATTTGTTTATATTTGAAATTTAGGAGAATATTGGATTTGTTGCCAATCTGGAGAAACTAAGCTTCGCAACAACGAAGATAACGCCTTCTTTTATTATTGCGAATTAAATCATGCTAAATTCATTCTGGAATTTATTCGAGGTAATGAGTGTTTAAGGTTTACTTCGTAATTTTTAATATAGATATTTTGAGTTTTTATGTATTTTTGCTTTGTCTCGAAGTGAGAACTGAATTAATTGAATGAGAAATATTGAATCGTTTGTGAAAAACTTTTTTTTTGTTTGTTTAATTTCTTTTACACGTCGTTTTAAATTTATTATAATATTTGAATAGAGCATGTGGTAACGATTAGGTGATTCTTCAGATGATATACATAGTTTTTGTGCATTCTGATGAGTCATAAAATGAATGAGATGTAACGCTGTTAAATGAAGCTAGCATGTACTGTCTTACAAAACAAAATAGGATTGTCTGTTTTTTATGACAAAAAGTTCTTGAAAGCGGACGGCATAAATGCCAATTGCTATGGACATCATAGCGGTCTCCTTGTAGAAGAGTGTGTAGAAAACACATTTCAAAAGAAAAATGAATGCAATTCATAATTATTTTTGTAAATAATGGACATTTAAGAAATTGAAAACTGTTTGATATATTTTTTTTCCCTCTACATAGAACATAAAAAACTTCGAAATGTAGTACCACGTCGGTTTTTTGATCCGGAATTTTTAACTTCATGTGAAAGAAAGGTCCTTACTACCAAAGAAATAATTAATATTTTTGTAAATGGATTTTATCCATACCAATGAAAGATTCTTTTTCTAATAACATGTTACACACATTATGGTTTTTTTTATCAATTTTTGTATGTTTTTTTAATGCTATGTTTTAAAATGTTATATTCATAATTTCTGTATATTATGATTTGTATTGTTTAACGACGTTTTTGTATTTTTATGGTCAATCTTTTTCATGTAGACTAATTTTTAAGATAAAATATTTAAAATAAATAAATTAAAAATAAAGGCAAGCCCCTCACAGGGCTTGCATATTCACGACGAAGAGCAGTCTGTCGAAATATATCAGATGCTTTTTAACGTGAGTATGCCAGACAGAGGGAAGATGTGGTATGAAGCTTATTATAGTGTAATTTGTATGCTTTTAAAAATACTTATTCTGTATGATTATAAAATAAGCAAAAAAAAAAGGGAAGTAAAATGTTTTGTTATATATGCTTTTCATTTATTGCAAAAGAAGATTACATAACTTTTTTTTTTTGTGTGTAATAATTGTTTACAAATGAAGTTCACGAATAACTTCATCGTCGGGAAGGATAAGGAAATATCCAATCTTCCTTTCAGTTACAAGGAACTGTATCTGGAATATCTTCGCCGCCACTTATATTTTGTTTCTCCGTCATCACACATTGAAATAAAGTGTTAAACAGATTTAGTGATGAGTCATGCAATAACATTTTATCGCACGATAGTTGTAGTGGTAAATATCCATATTCATTTGCTTTCGAATGAGCTTGAATGTGATTCCTCACTTCCAAATTATTCAAAATTTTAAAATAGCATAGTTTCCCAATCATTTCATTTTCAATTGAATTACTGATGCAGCTAGCTGATGCTTTCTGAAATTTACTTCACGTTCGGAAGGAACGTTTAAAACAACCTGTTGGTTCGGTAGCTATTGTAATCGAATGTATTTACAGTCTTCGAATAATTTTAATTCACTTTTATACATTCCCACACTGACAGATGTTCAGTTTGCATTTCTGTCCTTTTTGTTTGATGAAATTCTTTTATAATTAACTCCATTTCTTCTCCTTTTGCTATTAAAATCAACGGATTGCAAGCGAATCGTTGAATTTCTTTTATGACTGTATCATCATTCAAATTTAGTTTCTGCATTAGTGAACTAGCATTGTTTTTTTTTCAATACCAATTCGGCATAATCTGAAAGAATTTCCACTTTCTTTTTTATTGGTTCATATGAACACTTAACATAATTCTGAAGCCCCAGTAATGTGATATTTTCATTTATGATGCTGTAAATGTCTTTTTCATTATTTACATCACGCTTGATAGGTGTTAACTGGTGTTATATGTGAAATTATATTTTTAGGATTTTTATTTATGATTGTAATTGTTTATTGTACTTGTCTCTGAACTGTCTGAACTAAAGTTCTGATTCTTTTTTATAATTATATCTCTAAATGGTAAATTCAGCATATAAAGTATTATAGGCGCTTGTCCTGTTGTAATATAGACTTCAAATCCTTCTTTGACTTCAACTGTTATCCGGTTTTTTCTGTCTTCTTCGAAAGCAAATCTTACATTCGAGTTCACATTTCTTGTTTTTTAAGTTTCTCCATTCACCTTTAACAAAAAATTCTCGAGACTATCTTTTGATTCGCACATTAAAGATATGACATATTGTATATTTTCCATTAGTATGCTTTTCTCTTTTCTAAAGGAAACATAATATTTGTTGTTAGGATCGCCAATGTTAAACCAATTACGTAAGATGAATATCTCAGAAAGTCCTACAATATAATCATTATCATTGAATATATGAGGTTTGCAGAGTTTGGTACCATATGAAGATTGCGTGTTTTGTGGGAAAATATTTTGTGCTGGAATTGCTTGGTAATGCAACATAAAAATCAGTTACTGCTTCATCCATGATGCTTTTACCCAAGAATTAAAACGATGATAAAATCCTTTCCACTTCACATAGAATTCTTTATTTATTCCTGTTCCTTTTGTTTTCAGAATCTTTTCTATTCGCCAAAAATTACTTGATCGTTTGTTCACTTTCTGCAGCTCTTCCTCACAGAATCTTCCTTTTAAATTTCTTCTTTCAAATCTGTCAACACATATGTAGGAAGATTCGACGGATATCGTTTAACTATGATAAATATTTCATCGGTCCAATTAGGTACATATCCATGACGAAAGGTCTTCTTTGCTTTCGAAATTCTCACTTGATCACCAATATTGAACTTATATTCTGACTCTATTTGAAAATTGTATAATTTTTTAAAAAATTACAGGTTCCAGTTCAGATGTGACTGCAGCGGGAGCAAAGCCAGCATTGCGATGCACACTTTCATTATAACTTTTTAAAACAGATTTTAAGATGCCTAAATATTTATAGGAGTTTCGGTGTGTAAATATGCGATATAATTTAGATTTTAGAGTACGATTAAATCTTTCTACAACACTGGCTTTATGCTCGCTATATGGGGAATAATGGTGTATTTTATTCTTTTTGAATAACGTTTGTACTTTTTTATTGTAGAATTCTTTCCCTTCGTCCGTTTGCGAGTTTACTATTGTCTTTAGTTGTTTAAATAACTTTTTAAAAGCTTCAACAAGTGCATCAGCATTTTTAGATTTTATTGGGATCGCATAACTATATTTTGAGAAAACATTAATTGCAGTTAAAAAGTATTCTACACCCTTATTGTATCTAGATGCTTTTGAGATGTCGATTAAATCACATTGCATCAGTTCATCAATTCCAAAAGATAAAACTTTTCTTCTCTTAAACTTGTATCTTATTAGTTTATGGAGCGTATAAGTGTCTTGTGTTCATAAACCATTCTTTAGTCTTTTTTATGGGAATGCCAGTCTTTTTTGAAAGATGTAATGCACCACCAAATGCTGTTGGATTATTTACATCATAATAGATTTTTCTAATATTCTAGCCAGTTTTCCGTTTTTTGATCTTGAGCTTTCCATGCTCCTGAATAAGGTCCAAGAAGTGAAGAATGACTTCGACTTTTCTTCTCGTTTTAATTTTCTACTTTCCGTTTCTTGGAAGATTCTTCACTTCTGCTTTTCTCTCGTGTTACTTCGCTTTTTGTTTCGTGCAACTTAGATAATAATTTCTTATTTCCTATCCAAGACAGGGGAATATTTATTTCTTTAACAGCTTTTAAAAATTCACTAAAATGTTCGGGTTCAGTTTGAGATTTTGTATTTCGAAACATGTAGGAAAAGAAATCAGCTATTCTGCTGTCTCTGATGGGAATGTCATCGTGTGTGAATTCCCCCTTTTCATTCAAGTAATATTGTCTTGTTTTAAGTTTTTCAACAATCAGTGGTATATACTTGGAATACTGATGAGGTGATGAAACCACACTATCTTTCACCATCGGATCGTTATAATCCTCTTTCAAATGTCTCTTTTTATTTTCCTTCTCATCTAATAGTCGTTCATTAGTAATACTTACGCGCACTGGATCTGCAGGCGTATGAATAGTTTTTTGATAGCGAGTGATAAGTTGACGTAATAATTTTACTTTCATATCATCTGGTAATTTGTTTCTTTCTAAGAAAGTTTCAGTATCGTCCTGAATGCGAATTTCTGGCTTGTACGATGTAAGTGCTACCTTTCTCGCCGTGATTCCATAAACGAATACCTTCGCCCCCTTTTTTTGTTTTAAATTGCAATAAAGTAGATCGTGAATTTTTGCTTACAATGTTTCTTCAGTGTTTTCATAAAATTAAAATTTTTTTTTCAATATTCTTTTGCCAATTGCACTTCCAGCAATACCAGCTAGAGCAGAAATTATAGCAGGAGCTATGAGAAAAAAAAAAAAAAAAAAACCCTTTTGAAGTTTTTTTTACATTTACAGAAGATGTCCAGCTAAAATGTTTAAACAAATTTCACACAGAGAAGCAATTTGTGCATTATTTGCAATTCGCAGTAAAGCTCGTTTTTGATTAGGAGATGATTTGGCTAACACTTGAAGAAAATGGTAGTTCTTTTTCATTTTGGGTGCTAAATCCAAATAACTCCTTCATTAGTAGGAAATAAATTTCCTCGCAGGCGATACTCTTCCTCCGTCTCGGGATATAAATCAATAACTAAATATTAAAAAATTGTGAATTACGTGGATATATTTGTCTTCCTAGACAATTAATTTGGCTCATATCTCTTGCATTTTTAAATAAAATGATATAATGAGAATTTAGACTAATGTCTCTTATAACTTTTAAACTAGGAAATAAATCTTGTAGTATTAGTATTACACTAATATTGCAATGAATGAGATGTAGCTGTGAATAAATCTGCAATTTTTTTCATTTAATCAACGGATTAAATCATCTATGATTATCAAACCTCCATTTTCATATACTTCTGGCAACCCGTGTATGAATTCAATATTTGGTTCTTCTAGAAACCACGGTGCATTACATGAATAACACCACTTATTGTTTTGTTTCGGAATATCGAAAATATTATTTTTGATCATTTGTTGAACTAGCGATGTTTTTCCGGATTGACTCGGTCCAACAATCAAATACGAGCTTGGATGTTCAACTTTAACATCTTTTCAATAATGTTTTTTAAAGTTTTTATACATATTTTCATACTGTTAAACAACGGAGGGTAATGTATCTCGTCTCCTCGTAGTGCTCTTCTGATAAATAAGTTTTTGTTTTTTGCTTATCAAAAAACGAGAGATACCTATTTTTTTAGTGGTATATCTTTCTGTGTTGGCATATGTATGTATATATGTTTGAGCGATTTGTGACGATATACACTGTTTTGTAAAAAATTCGAAGCACCAAGAAGGATTTGCGATTGTGACGAAATTTGGTATGCAAAAACATCTTGATCGAACATGCAAATCGAAAATCCATATCGAAAATCTCAAAATATTTAGAAAAAAAGAATATTCGCAGTTAATATCGTTTCTTTTTGTGTCAGTATAAGCATTAATTTGGTATTTGAAATAGTTTATGCGCATTCTGGCACGCCAAGAAATGTACATATCAACAATTTGCCCAAAACATTCCCAAGAACCGAAAATATGTCTTATTATGTCAATATGCTCACAAAAAATCTTGATATTCGAAAACAGTCTTGTGGGCTTACTGACATGGTTATACATGCAACAACAACCTTGTGCGAAAAAACCTCGATCAATTTTCAAGAATTTTGTAAGTATCCTGATTTTTTGTTTCCCTTCCAAAACTCATATGTACTTCTACAACCGTTTTTTTATACTTCAAAAAATGCACTTCTTCCTCATCTCCGACACATACTCGTCTAACAACTCGATAGCACTCACACAACACAACAAAATCATAACCCACACCGATCATCATCAAACGCTGTCGCCCACTATAGTCAACAGCTTTGTATACAGGGGCAATCACATCAATACTATTAGTTTATATATACAGGGTGCCCACTTAAGTCCGGTGCCACCCGTTAACTGTCGAGCGGCTGCGACTACAGGCATAAAAGTGGTGTCCAGGTATAGTAAGGTCGTTATCTGCTACTAGATGAACTATTTTTCAGCGCCACCTGGTGGAAAGTACCGGAGTTAGCATCCCTATTTCGAAAACGATACGAGATAAGAAGAAAAAGTAAATTACAAAGTTGTATCGTCGATTTAGTACAAAAGACACCTCGCGGACATGAATGTTAAGAACAGAACGTTTTAAATGCGCATTTGTTTTTTCGCGATTTTCGAAACTGTGACGTCACGAAATGATTTTAGAAAGAAAAAAACAAGTAGTTATCACAAGCTACCTTTATTTGCGGTGTAAGGTATCGGCACAAGAAAAAGTCCATTGGAATCAGGTCAGGCGAATGTGGAAGCCACACTTCGAAACCACAGTACCCAATTATTAGTACTCCGAATTCTTCCATCAGATACTGTTTCACTTGCCACATCATGCTGGAGCCATCCATTCAAGAGCTGAAGCAACGGCAAGTTCTCAACAATTCGGGTATTATGTCTTGCAGAAGTTCTAAATATTGTGCGGCCATTAACGCACCCTAATAAAATATTGAGCTGATTAGCCTGTTGTTATAAATTTCACACCAAACAGTAATTGAAAACAGTATTTGATGTCAAACGTCGGCAGAACATGAGGGATTTTCCAGTGAGTAGTAATGGGTGTTCTGCCTATCGTTCATTTTATTCAGCGGAAAGCATGCCTCATGTGTCCACATTATACCTGCCAAGAATGTCGACTGAATCTCTATCTGGTTCATGACGGATTTGCACCATGCGAAACGTCTCCTAACATCCCCGTCCAGTAATGCCTGATTTAGAGTTGGTCGGTATGGATGAGCACTTAATTCATTTAGGATTTTCCAAAAGCGACTTTCTGAGAGGCCACAGTTTTCACTTCTCTCTCTTATGCTTCTGTTTGGATATGCGAGGTCGTATGATAAGACATCTCCCGGTTTCTACTTTCCGCCCTACCTTAGCTGGTCTGCCTCAGGTGACTAGGTGTGACTTTTATACGCTATTTGCGTAATGCCCAAATTCGGACATCAAGCTCAAGTTGCGTTGAGTTGATGCTTTTTGCGACACGACTGTACACGATCTGTATGTTGTCTACTCTGTTTGTAAAGAAAATCGTACAAGGATGCACCCCACGGTATTTGAATCACAGTCCTCTCGATTGTGAATTACACGCGACATCACTGTGCCGCGATATGAGCATGTTTTTCATTCGAAAGATAATCTTTCCTCCTTTCATTCAGGTTTCGTGACGTCACAGTTTCGGAAATGTGCGTTTTCTGCGTTCTGTTTTCAGTATTCATATCCAACAAGGTGTCTATTCGTACTAATCGACGATGCACTACAACTTTGTTATTCACTTTTTCTTCCTACCTCGTATCGTTTTCGAGATAGGGAGGCTAACTATGTCCTTTTTCACCAGGTGACGCTGTAATCTATCTCATCAAGTAGCGCATAGCCACTTTACTATACCTAGACCCAATTTTATGAATATAGCTGCAGCCATTCGGCAGTTAAACGGGTGGTACCGGAATTTACTGGGCACCCTGAACATACATGCGTAGAAAAAAATTCCATTGTCATAACTAATGAATCCTTAACATTTCGTAGGATACGCGCAGTTTTTATCTACGCACAAGGATGCTCTCTCAGCCTCCAACTCTCAACTTTCTTTAAAAATATTTATTTATTCTGCCTAAGAGGATCTAAAAATGCATAATAGTGAAAATTTTAGCTGGTACTATTACGAAGATAAAAATTGCAAAAAATAGAGATTTTACCATATAGCGCTATTTGGCGACTTTCCGAGCTTTCAAAACCCAGTTTTGAAAATTTCGAATGTCGCCAAATTCATCAGTTCACACAAGGAATAAATGAAGGGATAAAAAGTGAAAGACACATATGTTAGCTATCAGTACACAGTAGCTTAAAAATAAAAGGTTAAGAAAGAACTCATGGAAATTTAATCTTTGAAAAATTAGGCCAGAATAAAAGAAATTCCGAATATCATCTTAATGTAGATAGAAGTTGCCTAATCTAATCATTTTAAAGCGGTATAAATACTAAATATTTTGCGGCGCAGTTAGAAAGAAAATCAAAGAACGAGTTTGCTTTACACTATGTATACATTTTACGCGAGTGGGAATACGTTGACTGTGATTTTAATGGGCAGCAGAGATATAAAAAAGTGATAATTTGTTTTAACAAACTACTGCTGTGATCACGTGTTGCATTTTTCGAACTGCAAGTTTTACAGCTGCAAATTACTGCAGTTCATCTGCGAAACAAATTCAAAATTTTGGAACTAATTTAGCTTAATATGAACATGTAGCCGTACTTCCGCACGTTTATGCAGCCAGGCGATGACTGATTCTAATAACAACTTGTAAATAAAAAATTTTGTTCTGATGAAACGGATCATATGAAAATTGCTCAGTTATTACACTATCGGAACATTTCTGAACTAATTTTTTCAAGTTTGAAATTTATATTTGCAAGAGATGGATAGGTTTGGTTAGATTATCTGAATATTGCGAAGCACAGAAGGTTATCTGCCTAAGAGAAAGGGATGCCTTCATGGAAGACTTTCTAAGCGAAACTGGCTCGTATTCATGTTAGACATGCGTGAAACCATGAAAACAAACTATTTTGAAAACCCGTACCACCTAGTTTCGACCCTAAGACGGTTTGGTTTTAAGACAAAGCACTCGAGAATATCTGCCTAAGAGGAGAGATGCCTTCGTGAAAGACTTTCTGAGACAAATTGGTTCGTATACACATTACAAATGAAGAAAATCACGGAAACGTCCATGCAGCCAGCTCGTTGGCCTGGAATCGAACCCAAGTCGAACTACCAGTTATTAGCGACTTAACCGCTCAGCCGCTAGGGGCTCGATCTTAGGACGAACCAACAGTGTTCAGTAGTTCTTAACTGTTTGGTCACAGGTGGGGAAGGTCACATCCATGAAGAATAAGAGGAAGGAGGAGAGTTTTAAGGAAGAATGTTGAAAAGCTGGAAGTTTTTCCAAGAGGTGTGACACTTTGAATCAGTTTGCATATATGAAAGAAGACTAGGAGTCTACAAAAAGCAACGTTGCTTTTATAACTCATATAACACTGTTTCGCTCTTACACGATAAGAAAATTGAGGAAGCGCTCGTATTACACGACAACAGGGTTTCATTCTAGCACGTTAATGAATAAGCATAAATCCTCTTATAACACTTTATTTCACTTACGTAACACGATTTTCATTCTAAACATTTACAAGTGTTTAGTACACAGTAACAACCCACTTATTTATAGTGCTTAAAAATAAAATAATTTCCGGGAATACCTGCTCTTTATCTTGGGCTTATTTTCCATCCCCTCTTCACTCCGAGATTATTTATAGATGTAGGTGACCAGCCATGCTGCACCACATTTTCTAATTTCTTTTTCATTTTCTAATGGTTCTGACTGTTGGCTTATTCAATTTAGATTTTGTGCAACGTTAAGACGTCTTTTAAAAACGATTCAGATTTTGTATTTTTATTTCCAAAGAAATAATTTTCTTTTAAAAGTTGTTTTCTTACTTTCAGACATAATTTGGGCTTGAAATATAATTTCGCAATAATTACTCGTGAAAACGATAAAGCTAATTAGTAACACAAACTTTTTAAGTTTCCTCCAAAATCACAATTTTGGAAGTAATAAAAAAAAAATGCTACTGAATTTGAAATACATTGGGCGGATCTTAGGATCAGATTGAAGATGGAAACCTGTCCTTTCAAAGGAATAAATATAAAATCAAATAAACGAAAAATTTTTACCGTTTTGAATACGTGTCGTGAACATATTCTAATTTCGTGATGACGATGAGTTGACGCCTTTTTAGACAAAGTAGTTAAGGTGGCTCCAGTTAATTATGCAGCTTGGGCTGTGTGCATAGGCAGCAAGTGACAACATAGTTTCCAGCTGAACAAATGGAAGTATCACTTCAGGTAATCACAGCATTTCTACCACTGTGTTTTACTGATGTTACTGAAAGTTACAAGTTCCACATTACATGAGAAACAAAGAGTTAAGCATTTTCCTTTGTGTCACGGGTGATAATCATGAATTACTACCATTCACACTACTAAATTGAAAAATTCCTAAAAATGAGATCTTTGAAAGGATGTCATCATCTTGGCTTAAAAACACATAGATTTACCATGAAAATATTATGTGAAGTGTATCTATGAGCATCGACCTGCTGTTGTTCTGAATCAGCACAAAATGTTAGTTCTAGAGTTGCTCGAGGGGTCATATTCGGAAAAAAAAAAAAAAAAAAAAAAAAAAAAAAAAGAAGAAACAGCGAAAATGCTGTCTCACAATCGGCTTGATTTGTTGGTTATTCCAGAAGTTATAATGAATCAATTTTAAGTGCTTGATGTATCCGTCCCAAGCCATTCAGCGCTAATATGTCTAAATGCAGTCAAGCTTGGTTAGCTTTAGAGCAAGGACAGAAGCCCTTGCCCGGGAAAGTAAATCAACCTCACTTAATTTTTTTCGGTTTAAAGTTATAAAGCTAATTTGGAATAAATCATTTATTGAATACTCATTTTATTTTATGATGATATTTAAATATAAAAAGCAGTCTGAACATGAATGTAACACAAATATAAACAAAATTAATTAATGTATGAAATAAAGAAAATAAGACCACAAAATATTACAATTATTGCTTAACCAGGAACGAAAAGGAAAATATCAAAAGTTTGAATAAACGCTAAATATCAACTATTAGTTACTAACAATGCTTTGAAGTACGAAAGAATTATCTACTGAAAAAGATTTGCCTTCGTCGAGACTATAACAAGAATTTTTTCATGCTTATGTTACACGTACCGAAAATGCCTTGGAACAGCTACTTAGGTAAACTATTCTATTAATAGACTAGATGAAACTAAGCGTTCAAATGAACGTACCTATTTTGCCTTTAATTAAATTGCAGTATTTATAGTTTTAATTCTCTGATAGTTACTTGTAGAAAAAAATTATAATACATATATTTGATAACATTATGCAGTAACAATTCTTGTCAAAGTTATGATATATATTTACATGTGACAAACACGTGACAGTATTTCGCAACATAATCTTGAGATATGACATCCAAAGTGATATACAATTAAAAGCACTTAAAAGAATGGTTAGGTTATTTGAATATGGAAAAGCTCGCGAGGGCTATATACCTAAGGGTAGGGATGCTTTCGTGGAGGGCTTTTTAAAGGAAAGTGGCTCGTATTCACATTACACAAGGAAAAAACTATGAAAACTAACATGCAGCTTTGGATCGAGCCTAGGTTAAATGCCCAGTATTCAGTGGTCTTAACCACTCGGCCACTAGCGAGGCCTTGAAAAAATGACATATATGTACAAAACCAATAGATACTATTCTGAACACATTTTCAAACAAAAAAGTTAAAATTATTTACACGTATCAAAATAATTTAGAGTAAGTGCGACGGTCTTTTACAAAATACGATCGATGTATGCATCTATGGGCTTCTACAGAACATCACGCAAAGAAGTAATAGCAGAGGCAGTGTTATTTTGCGATGCTGCCTGTTTCATATATTGATGCTGAACATATTTAATGTATTTCTGCTCCATGCACCACAGTTGAATAATGCTGGTTTGCGAAAGTGATAGTGGAATATAAAACTGCACCCAAATATTTAATGATCCGGGTTACCAATCTCTCTGCATTGGTACAGGTCACCCTTTTTGAAGCCAAAGCTGTGAATATATGTGGCTAATCGACCATGACAGAGCAAAAGCGCATAAGATAAGGAGCTAGTGACACGAAACCAAAAACTCATAATACCTACTATCCGTGTCGACTGAATACCTATTGCGCTGCCAGACATCGAACGAAAGTTTCATCAAGGCTCTTAGCCTGGAAATGGAGATAATATGGGTTCTTGTTTCAATAGCTCCTCTCATGGCAATAGCATTCAGTAGAGTGAGCGGGGAACCAATATAGCTGGGGTCTGTTGATCTCTGGAGCAGACAAGAGAAGTACATGGATTTTTCTAACAAAACAGCTACTGCTACGGGTATCCTGTATTGCCAGGAAGCTTGCAGTCATTGAAAATTTTTATATTCAACCTATTTGTATTTAGCGATGAATTCGGATTCTTTTAAGGGAAACAAGGCTCATACTCGTTCACGTGGCATGTGAGGTGAAACCACGGGAACCGAATGCAGCTAACCTGTTAGTCGGAAACCAAACCTGAGTGAACTATCGTTATTCAAGGGTCTGATGGGGCCCTACTATTGGAGAAACAATTTGTCTTTAAATTTTATGTAAGCGGAAGACAGAAAAAAAAAAAAAAAAAAACACAAAAAAAAAAAAAAAAAAAAACTCCGTATAGCTCTCTTTCTTCACTATTAGAAGCAAATTTAAGAAATTAGACTTTGACGTTCATTTTCATCCGCCTGTAACCAAGCAAAGATATTCATATAGTATCCGTGAGATAATTGCTTAAGCCGCTATATATAAGACAAGAAATCCGCTAAATGCGTCATGGGATGAGAAATAAACTAAATTGTTTGTATTTTTAATAGAATATTAATTTTTGAAGTTATAAACCCAAACATAAAGTAAATTTACAGGGAGAGGCTGAATTATAAGGTATTTTCTCCCTCCTTTCTGCATGCCTTCGTGGTGTAACGGTAGCGCACTCGGCGCGTATTCTAGAGGTCCAGGTTCGAGTTCCGTCGAGAGTATTGCTTATTTTTCACGTCTCCAGCATCAAAATAACCTAATGACTCTACAGAATAGAACTACGAACCTTGTATCTCTCCCAAAACACGCAAGCAGTGGTGTACAAGACGACGAGAGTAAGTGAATGCAATCTAATATATTGCGTTCTCAGAACGTCGTAGAGCTTGTCAGCATGATTTAAATTTCTTTAAAGGAATTAATCATAAATCATCATTATACAACCTGTTGCGATAATTTACGCTTAGAGTGCCATGTAATACAAACGCTGGCTCACAAAAGCTTTAAACATAAGCCGCAGGATCCAATAAGTGTATCATGTGCTTAAAATATATGGCTATCATGATTGATAAAAATGGCTTGTACGCTCAGGCTACGGCTTGTACTCAATATCTCCTGATAGAAGGGAGTTAGTCAGTTAGTTAGAATAGGGACGCAGCCCGGCCCGCCTTGTGAATATGAATTTATTTCATAGCCAAAAATGGGCTGCACCTAGGAGAGCACCAAGTGAAACAAAAATGACATTAGAAAACAAACACAAAAATTAATATTATGAAATAAAGCAAAGTAAAAGGAAAACGTATAATCGCAAAGCACAGACAAAATCACACCCACATAACATATACACACACACACAAAAAAAGGGGGGGGGTTAGAAAGAGTCTCCTAATTTTGAATTCCGATCCTTTCCTTACTATTGTTTATAATTTTCATAATATCATGCGCGATTTTCATATTACTCTTAGAATAAAATTCCCGCTCATTAAGCAGTTTTAAAAATCTTATCTGAGACTAGCAGTTAGTTCACATGTTTCCAGAAATGTATATTATCACTTACTAAGTTTTTCCCAAAGTTTTTCGAATCGCGGAGCTTTTTCTCAATAAACATTTTTCCATAACACCCTACTCTAAGTAAAAGAATGACTAATTGTATGTAAGATATAAAAAGAAGTAAAACTCAGGTAGCTTCATTATTTAACAATTTTTTACGTTATTAACATTAAATTTATAATCAGTGTGCCTGAAAAATCACTGCACAATTTTTTAAATCGTCGAGATAAACTGGACACGTCCACCCTGATTTCATTTTCCATGTTAATTTTTACTTTATACTTGCTTTCTATTACAGCGACTGCCGAAAACCAAGCTTCACGCAAATACGGCGTCGAAAATGGAATTAAAATCAGCTGAGCATTATCACTTAGAAGAGGATATTCATCTTTTATTGAAATCCAAAATTCTATCAATTCCATGCTGCCAAATTTTGCTTTCAAATTGTTGTCGCAAGATAACTCGATAAGATTCTCTTCTTCCTTAGAAATTAATTCAGGCGGAGCAGTAGTGTCAAATGAATCTTGAATCCATGCAAATCTATCGAAATTTTCATTTGAAAGTATTTCTCAATTTTCTATAGTTTGATTTTTTTTTTTTTTTTTTTTTTTTTATTGTTTTTTTTTTTTTTTTTTTTTTTTTTACGAAAGGTGATATTTTTTCCGTTGACTTCAAACGATGCATATCTTTTCCCTGCAGAGAGAGGATTAAGAGAATTCAGTTTTTCAGAAATGTCGCATAAATATGCCAGTTTATTACAGCAACGGCATCAGCAAAAAGTTTTGCATCTTTATAGCTTTCCTCTTTAAGGAAAATAAAAAATTCTTCTCGCAATTCAAAGATACGTGATAAAACATTACCTAGGGACAGCCACCGTGCACTGCTATAATACATCAAAGATAAGTGTTCAGTTTCCATATTCTGACAGTTTTTAAAAAACCTTGCTTTCAATGGACGAGATTTTACAAAATTTATTACATTAACCGCACGTTCTAATACCTGACTCAGTGCAGGATTCAGATGCTTTGACGTAAGCGTACTTCTGTGACTAATGCAATGCGTCCATAGTGCATTTGGTGATTTGCTTCGAATAAGTGTCTACAGCATAATAGCTGTAAGTGTCTTCATTACAGCTAGACATGAAGCGAGCTTCATGACAACCGACACCATCTCACTTAGGCCAGTGCAAATTACTTTCATTTATGACTGTATCAAGAATCTCGGACAGGTTCTGAGCGTTTGTTCCTGCAATAACATTTTTACCGAACAGGAAGTCTTCTTTGATATTATTACTGTCTATAAACTGTACATGGTTTATTAAATGAGCATCCATGTTATTATCCGTAGCCTCATCTAGCTGTAATCCACATTTCACTCTAATTTTTTCAATTCATTGATCGTTGCTATCCTCCGCCATATGTTGTATCCTCCGACTAATTGTGTTATTGGACAAAAGGTACTTTTAAAAACAGTTTCCCAGTGAACTCACCAGCCATGATGTTCACCATACCTACAGCAGCTGATAGAATAAGTTCATTTGCGATGGTAATGAGGCTTCTTGCATTTCGCGATTATGTAAGGTACCTTGTAAGATGCTAGTAAAGCGTTGTTTGGTATGATGCATTAATGGAGCTTAGTTCCTGGAAAAAGTTCCTCGAGGTTTGCCAACCATGCTGTGGTAATTAGTATTTAAATGGCTCTTCAGTTATTTCGGAAGCATGTACTCCGCTGCCAAAGCTTTTATACACAATACACGTTGTACTCTCTCTTCAACATTCATTTCTGTGTACGTAAAACCAAAATCTAAGTAACCGTCATCATATTTGCCATATTTTCGTGTCTTGATAGTCGTGCCACTGGCTGAAGATCTATTTTCTTTGTCCGCATTATTACTTTAATTACTTTTCCAAAAACTGGTCCATCATTAAAGATACAACAGCAAAAATTTACAAGACTATTTATTAAAGACAACAAACAAGAAGTTATATCACACTAACTAAACTACATGAGCTAATTTATATCACCGTTTATTTATATGAAGCTCTCAGATTAATTTTACTAGTCTTAGATTATAAACCGGCTGATTGAATCAATCCGGCAATGCTTGCTTATATGCTTTACACAAAACCTTCCAGAACAATCAAATTCTGTCGCGAAGAGTCTACGTACCTCGACGTGTCTATATTGACGGACAACCTAAATTAAAAACACTGGATATAGTAGAAAATGTGTGCGTCTGCCGTAGAATATAATTCTACCCTTTCGAGATGACATATTACAAAAACTACGCTATGGGATATAAATATTGTTGGGCAAAGAGAATGGAATGAAAAATAGATAGATTACGTTTCATCCAACTTTTTATTTAAAAATTTACTAATATCATTCCATGACCCCTTTTTTGGCATTATTATCGAAACTTTAAATTTCAGCAACCCCGACCTCAGCCCACTCTAGATGAGAAAGGCAATTAAACATTTCATTCATTCACTGAGAGGGAGGAGAAGAAAGCAATTGTTACGGCATCTGCTTCAACTTTGACATATGTGTATAATTTCAAAACCTTGTAAGGTTAGAAAATCATTACGCAGTTCCGCTAAGATTATCGTACGGAAAGTTTTTGGTCAAATGATGGGAGCATCTTCCCAATAAATCCGGTAACGAAATTGTTACTTTTGCTGCTGATTTGATTGGCATTTCTGTGACAAGCATAAATCGCATGAAATCCGACCTGAAAGAAATTGGTAGATTTTCGACTCAAGGGGAAGAAATGACCAGTACGCGAAAACCCGAATCAAACGACATAATGAGCTAACTTTAGCAACAATAGAAGAAAATTTCACCTTTTCACCACCTCATCCGTGAAAAGATCATTCTAGCCTTGTACATGTTCTCAGGTTAGATATCGCGCGATCATATGATGCGATCGAGAAAGCGTGGCTTTGCCGGCTTGCGTTCACAAGAATATTCTGCGCTGGCGAATTTACTTTTACATAGGGTCAAGTAAAAATAAACCATACAAAATATTTAGATATTTCTAGCTTCTCAACCTTTTTTTTTTTTTTTTTTTTGTAAAATGTCTTTGTTCAATTAATTACGAAGCTTTTACAATATTTCGCGGCGCACAGTTTGGGAACCACTGACCTACTGCATTACAGGTTTTAGAAAATGGATTGTCCTGGGCACCAAATTTCAATGAATATTGCGGGAAGAGCCCATGGCCTGTAATAAGCTGATTGAAATCGATATCGTTCATGATTTTCATTTTCTTTTTCACTTTCAAAAAAGTGTGAGAGATCTTAATTTGTGTTAGACTTCATCCAACATGTATTCCAAGATTACAATATATTTTTAAACATAATAGAAATGGTCTATTGTCTTGAACCCGGGACATCGATCTCATAATCACTGACAATATGTGTGGCTTCCTTGTCTAAAGCAACCGCCCTGTCGTTGCCTTGGAAAACTTCATGTGCCTTGACCCATGAAAGACAATATTATTATGCTCTTTTGATTTTACATATAAATCCTTAGTGTCAAAGGAGGCTTGATTATAGTTATCCGGACACGAGACAGCCTGAAGCGCAGAGAGACAGAGTGTATAAAAATAGTATGACCACTTTTCATGTTTCTGTCCACCCATCACAAGGCATTTAGAATGATCTGTACTTCAGTCTGAAATACTGAATTATACATATGCAATTTATTCCTTGAATTATTTAGCTCTACACTATAAAAATAAACTACAAAAGCGGCACCTATGCACTCTCCAAATCCGGCACATCAGTGTAAATATCAAATTCATGGCTATCTGGGTCTTAACAAAGGGAATTGACATTCTATGCATGGGATAAATCAAGTCTATATTAAATGTCTCGAAGGCAGCTCTTGTTACTATAGAATCTCCAGGCGACGAGATCTTAATACAAATTTGTTTTAAAAGTACTGAAAGCGTAACAAAGGGGTAGAAGGTCAGCAGACTGGCAGGCAACATCCGTTGATGTAGTCCTAAACATCTCACAATGAACAACATCCAGACTCTTTGTATAGTATTAAGTTCTAATCGCAATCTTAATAATTCAACCGCTCTAGTCCCCACGAACCGATACCATACATTGCAATGGGAATAATTACAGTTTTATAAATCTCCCCGAGGGTAAAACTTCTCAAAGCAAGGACATTTGAATCAAAACTCCTTTTATATTTATTTAAAATCATGTCTGTTCGTTTATTGATGAAATTAAAATGTTCAGAAAAGTTCAAATTGTTATCCAAGATAACATCCAAATAAGTCAAACTAGAAAGAAAACGAGGTGTTGGATTGATGTATTATGGGATGTCGTTTAGATATTAAGCCATGTTTAAGGCAATTTCTCATTTCGTCCTTTCCCTTTTCATCCTATGTTCAAAATCGTGCCGTTTCATCCGCTGCTGTCTTTTATCCCTCGTCATCAATCTCCCTACTAAAGACTGAATTTTCTCCGATTCATCTCTAATGCTATAAATGCCAATAGGTTTGTTACAACAATCTGATCAATACACCAGTTGCTCTGAAATAATTTCAGAACGATGCACAGGCATGACACGCAATCCTATTTTCAATAATATGTGATTATTCTGAATTTGTCTCTTGACATTTTCATTCATCTAGGTTTAAAACGTGGTCATGAGTTCATCGAAACCTGAATTTATCGAAACCAAATAGGGTCATAATACTATAATATTCAAAGGTAGATCATACGTTAAAAAGAAATTTAAAAAATGAAAATAAATGCTGGATTTCCGAGAAACTCACTGCAACGGAACGTGATTGATAAATTTTGAAGATGATGTATCGCAAGAAGGAACCCGCTTTACTAACATAGCAATAGATCGAGATAAAGAAATATATCATAACATGAAAAAAATAGTGTTTGTGACAATCTTACTCCAGTTTAGCAATTTATATCTATATTCAATCACCAGCATGAGATTTTGGGACTAGACGTCGCCACAGAAATCCCTAAATTTGAACGTTAATCTTTGATGAACAGGCGTCGGTGTATAAATTAGGCTAATAGTCTGTAGCTGGAACCGCTTGCCAGAAAAATAGAAAGCAAATTTCTTAATTATTGACAATACTGCATTTGAAACAATGTGATAAAAATATTCTTTGTGTTTATTTTATCGTGTATACGATATTTATTACTATTATTGCATGCGTGTGTATAAACTAGTTTTAGGTGTAACATTTGAAGAGTCAGATTCTATCTTGAAAAGAATGAACTAATTTTACTATTTCTACTATACTGCTAAGCAAATGTTCCAGAATGCTCTAAAACAATAAATTATGCGACAATAGCTAACAAAGGAGAATTTGCGACTTCAGATCAATTCATGTGATAGGAAACAAAGTTTTCTTTAATTCCTACAGGGAAATAGTCATTGAAATATTCCAATTCTTAGCACTTCTCAAACGGAAGAAGTGAGTAAGAAAGCTGTTCAGTAACAAAAGAAATTGCTTAAGTATGTGCAAGAAGAAGCATTAAAATATATTACATATATTCGTAAGAATGTAAAACATACGTTTTTTGGTTCATGATGGAATAAAGTAATAAATATGCATCATGTTATTACGGTTTCTAAAGTTTACAAATATTTATAATATTGTATAAATTCCTAATTCATTAAACGTGTTATGTATAATAATAGAACAATTATAACTAATATTTCAAATTTTAATTTTTCATTTGTTGTATATTTGTTGAATGCTCATGGACATATACTTGTTATATACAATGAAAAATATACAGAAAACAGTTAAGCTTATATAACAGCTGAATGTGAAAGAAAAATGACAGTTAAATTGCTCTTAAATCTCTCTTACTATAAACTACTGTTTTTTAATTGATATTAGATTAATTTTTTTCCATTATCCATTAGAAAGTAATAATAGTGAATCGTCTGCTGGCGACATTTCTAAGAGGTCGTTTTCTGAAAGAGACTTGTAGTTTTGAGAACATAAACAAATATTAACAACGAACATACCTTTCGAAAAGTTTGTTAATCAAAAATTCCTTAAAGTTTTACAAAACATGAAATTAATAGTAAAACAAATTCCAAATTTCAAATTTGCGCTTCTAGATGCCCATATTCGCAGCAGGATTACGTCATTCAAAATTCGATGGCTCTAGGTACCATCGTTTTATCACAATGCGAGAAACATACATACGTTTATGCACATACTTCATTATTTAATTACTTTAAACATAATACAGGGCTGCAATATTTGGTGGCCACAGTTTGAAAAGTGAACCGATGTTTCCGACGCAAAATCGCAAAACGAAAACAATAGTCATTCAGGGAAAAGCCCCTTTGGACTAAAAATAAATAAATAAATAAAAAATAAAAAAAAGACGCTTTATAACCAGAAACGTAACTAGATTCAGGTATACAATTTTTCAACATGACTTGATCAGAATAATTTCTCTAAAGGAAACCTTGAATAAATATTAGAAATCTGAAGCTAGTCAGGTCAAAGTAGTAAGGGTCATCTTGTCTAAACCAGTTTAAATGACGAAAACAGGCTTTTGTTTTACATTAAAGCGACTGTACAGCTAATGAAACAGGAAAGAGAGAATTAAAGGGGAAAGCCAGCGGAAGAAACAGTACTATTTCGAGCTGTGGATGAAACAGGAAACTACGAAATGGCACTAAACCTGTTTAAGATTTGTTCGGTGTTCTTATCAACCCATCAAATATTGTTTTTTAAGAATTTACCAAAACCAAACAGGGCTGCTGTATGGAAAGGAATGCAATCTATTCGATCGTCATGAAAGATGAATATGTTAATATTTGTCCAAATAAATTCAACAGGGGAAAACAAAATAAAAATTCACGGGGGAGGGAAGTTAAAATTAATTGAAAATAACAAATTTAGTTTTCATAACGAAAAATGTCAACAACATTTTCAGAAATGCGATTTTTATGCGTATTACTCATGTTAAAGGGAAATTAAGACTGTACTTATATTTTCTGGGTGACACAAACCTGAGATCACACAGTAAATATTTATGAAAAAACCTACTAAAATTGGATTTATTTATTAAATAAGTAAGGCTTATTAAGTAATTAAGTATTATTTAATAAGTAATATTTTTTATAATTTTTCTAATCCATTTCAATTAAAAAATTTCTAGCTAAGATAGTGTGGGGTCGAAAATTTCCCTTTAATTGCGATATTCTTAAATTCTAATGAAATACGGTGCGGAATATGGTCTGTTCGATATATTTAAGAATTTCAGAGTGTGAGAAAGGCATGTTCAAATAGTTCAAAGTCAAAAAAGTGAATTATCTCCTGCCGATAAGTATTTAAGTGCACTTTTTTAAGATCATGCAGTATTCCGCCAGAATTGCTTCCTAACAAACCCGTTCAAGGACTTAGAGTAATTACTTAGAAAATTTCTTCACCCGAGATGAAAATACTAGACATTCCATGTTAAATTCTAGTTACTCTGTATTCTGAAAAAAAAAAAAAAAAAGGTATAATACATCAGGTTTACCCAAATCTGTCGTTAAACAACAAGTTATGACAAAGCATGCAAATGCCATATGTTTAAAAGGAGGAATGCTTTTAAGGAAAACTTTCTAAGCGAAATTGACATGTTTTTATGGAGAAATAATCATGGCAATGCATTCTGATATCACTTCAATTCTTGTAAGTTTTATAAGGAATAATACGATGGTAAGTATTTTAGAAATACCGTTAGTATTCAGAAAAGTCAAAGTAATAATTGCTGAAAATGCTGGTTAAACTCATACGTAAGAGCTACAGCACCTATATAGTTCTACAATATACGTATTGGGGAAATATTGTCTCATTGAATCTGAGGTATACCTGATGTGAAATGCTCATTTTTGAGCTAATTTTCAAATCTGTGTTCTAGTAATTTACCAAATACAAAATCAGAGTGAAGGGAAATGGCATTCTCCCTCATTAACCGTTAGTCTAGGAGTTACATGCAAATGAGTAAGAAAAAGTGTTCAATTCTAATATTTTAAACGGAAATATTTCATAAAGTTTTAGCATCAAGTACGCAAAAATTTTAAACAGTTAAATGTAGGATCTTAAGTGTCTAAATAAAATGCAGATTTAGAAGAGCATAAATAAGTACATATCGTTAAAACTATTGTGAAGTCTCAATGAATTTCATAAAATCAATAAATGCTTCGGTGAAAAAAAGTGAGGTGTTCAGTGTTTCAAATCTGAGCACGAAAGGGGGGGGGAACCTCCACTCATATTTTTTACAGTGGATTTAGAAATACTCCACATATTTTAAATATTTTAAATAAATTTAGATTTACCTCTCATATTCGATATCCCTGATAGTACATTTTTGGACTTTGTTTCATGTACAGAAATTGCATTAATGCTAAAACTTTTGCTACTCCTACATTTAGCGAAAAAATTACACCATGCAGTACTTTTTGGAAAGGGGTAGTTTTTAATAAATTGTAAAATCAAACAATGTTCCAAAGAATTTAGACTAATGTTGGGAAATTATTTTAAATATGAGCATCACATTTTACTTGATCAAAGTTCTGATCAACGTTTATCATGATTAGGAGTTCTGCATACGTTTTAATTCGTGTACATATGTACAGTAAAGCTCTGCTTAACCGAAATGTTCATGAAAACTAACACCATATTGTGAGATAGAAAGCCGATATTTTCCTACTTCTTAAACAAATTTTATTTAATGTTTCTTTCTTTAGAGGCAAATTTATAGTTTGTATTGAAAGCAAGTGATCTCGGAGTAATTTAAGGGTAAAGGCATTAAAATAAATCTTTGCTCAGAAAATTTCTTCAAGTTCTTAGGCTTATTGAGGAATTATGTCAGTTATTGCAGTCATACCGAAAATATTATCTTAATTAAATTTTATCTGCTAAACCACGAATTAGCGAAAAATCAAAGATTCCGATAAATTATAAAATTTTTCTCTAAGTGAGCTTTTATTATTCTATGAGGAAATTTGCTGTTGGCTAACCACTTATTTAAACACTACTCCAGAAGAGGATATCTGAAATAAGAAATTTTGTTTCCGATCTCTTGCACTAAATAATAAATGTTTTACTATATAACTACAAAAAAAAATACTCTGTTGTTCCAGATTGCCTTACGTCTCATTACTGAGATAAATCCACATCAGCTAATGCAACGCTTATGAAATAGTCGTACTATATAGTTAGCTGTGGGGAAAAAAACTCAGAATATCATTGTGTTTTAAATGAAATTTCTATGTAAATTTTTATCAGTACAAATATGTGTAAGTGAAAGTTAATGCACGTTTTTACTTAACACTGTTACGTGTATACAGCTAACTTGCTAAAAGTAGCTACATTTTTTTTTCTTTTTCTGAAGTAGCTCCTGCGGGCGAGCAATAAAAAACCCTGAACACCGGTAGTTCAGTCCGGGATTAGAATTTCGACGAACGGGCTGGCAACTGAGCATTTTCGTGGTTTTTCCCACGCGTTTACATGAATACGAGCCAGTTTCCCTTATCTCCATGAACTCAGATAGCCCTCAATTACTTTACCATAGTTAAATAAACTATAGCAAACCTAAATAGCTTCTACACAATTAGTTTGGGTAAAAGAGACTCCAAAAACTTTATAGCCAGGGTTTGATTTAACTTCATTAATTGATTACTGTGAAGTATAGTAGGGCAACTGTCTAAGGAGAAGAATGCTTTTGTGGAGAACTTTTTAAGTCATCACGAGGAAGACCACAAAAATCTTGTGCAGCCACGCTGTTTGCCGCAGGTAGAACACATTGTAAATACAGTATTCATATTTATTATTTATTTATTCAGTTATGGGAAAACGTACTACAAGGGTTGTCTGCCTAAAGAGAGGCAAGCCTTTGCTGAGGACTTTCTAAAGAACACTGGTTTGCATTTACATTACAAAAATAGGATATTCATAAATTTAGGAGACTATAACTCATCAAAATGATTTACATAATATGTAGAAATCGAAAGATCGTTCATGCTCATGCTTGGAATGTTTGCTCGACGATAAACGCACGGACCGTATTGTTTGGGTAGAATTGTAATTACTGAGGATTTCTCGAATATTTTCTGTGCTTGGATATCTACCACTGCTATGTTTTCTTCTGGAGAACTAGTTAAAGGACCAAGTGTGTAGGGGATAACTGAGAACTCTCTGTTTGGAAGATCTAGAAGGATCTATTCTGGAGAACTAGTTAAAGGACCAAGTGTGTAGGGGAGTGTGTAGGGGATAACTGAGAACTCTCTGTTTGGAAGATCTAGAAGGATCTATTGTAAAACTGAAGAAATTCTGCGTGCAGTGTTGCGAAGGATGGCTTTCAACCCCTAACTTCAAAAATTACATTGCTTACCTACTTACTCACGCCTACAAATATTGCACTTTTAGGTTTTAAATAGGAAGTTTAAAACCTAAACCTTCGCAATGTTTCTATTGATATCATAATATTACAGTGAAAGTTTTGTACACGCAGCTGGCTGAAAGAAGAGTGCGGCAGGTTAATGTTAAAAGCGATTTAACCCAATACTACTCGTGAGTTTCATAAAATGCCTGCAATTCTGCACGGGTTCATTTACCCGTAATCATGCATGTATTATATTGGCCAGCAGCTCTTCCACAGATTTTCAGATTATCCGTATGCACCTCTAATTTAAGAACAGTCACGCAAAAAAATCCAAAAACGAATAAAACTCCAAACACAGAAACAAACTTTGAGAAATGTTGGTGTTCTCAGTCCCTTCGAAATGATACAGTTATTGTTTTTATTATTGAGTAAACATTATAACTTATCCATTGAGCGTTAAAAATCAGTCGGGTTCTACATGTAATTTAAATAATTCATTTTGGACTTTCTGAAAGATATTCATTTTATCCTTTATGAAGACGTATGAGTGACTATTTGAAGATTCCACATTTTGGCAATAACCAGCGTATTTTGTAAACTAAGTTGTACAATAATAGTCATGTATATAAATAAATAAAATTTTTATTTAAAAATAATTCTTTGCGTATTTTGTGTTTAGTTTTATACAGTAAATTGAGGGGGGAGGAGAATCTGAGTGGAATATGGAAACGAAAACAGCCTAGGGATATTTTTCTTGCATATAAAACGGGAAAAGAGTATGTTTCATCAGGAAGCCCTTTTATAGTGGTGTGCCCTAAGAAAATTCTTAGATAGCACTAATATATATATGCAAGGAAAAGTAGTAGTGGAAAGCGTCTTCTGAAATTAAGGTTCTAGCAGATATTTGATTTAAAGGTGGTACAACTGAATTTTCTGAAACGCAACAGTTTTTAAAAACTGCATTATATTTTGTAACGTATTCGGAAAGAGGGAAAATAAATTCAAAATTCTGTGCATTCAATTGTCATGTTTAGTTTTATAATTTTTGTGTTACATTAAACATAAATAAAATCTTCGTAAAGTCAAAAAAGCTTCGGTATTTTAAATTGCTTTTGTAGTTAACAACCGTACTTAGATTACTTTAACAAACAAGCTCCATAAGCAGCTGAATACTACCATTTTATATATTAAATAAATTAGATGAAAAGGAGAATATGAGATAAGAAATCAAACCTAACTCGGAAATAATACTTCAAACAATATTCAGTAGGAATTAATAAATATTTCCAGTATTTTATTTTATTTTGTTAATCTTTGATTGCTAATGTTGTTGGCGATTTTTATAGTCTGCGAAAAGTTCGAACGATAAAGATTTCAGAAAAGGAATTTTTTTATTTGTGCAGATATGATTAGATGCAAATAGCGAAAAGATTAATGTAACTTGGATTGGCTTTAGTAATTTATGAGCAGCAAAAGCACCGTCCGAAAATCACTCACTATACTCCAACTTTAATATTTTTATTACATACGACGAAAAGATATGAGAAGTTATGTATCTTCTCAAAAGCCACAATATTATCCACAAACATAATTCGAAAGGATTTGCTTCTGTGTCTTATTAACATTTATAAGGTAACGCTGAAAAAAACAATTTTTCTCCCCTGTTGCATTTTGAAATGCACGGTATAAGTTTAAATACGGTTTGAATGGAAGAAGATATTAATATTTCATTGGCAAAAGTATTCATGGAGATCCGTTTTCGCTGAGTACCGCAATGCAGGTACTGTTCATAACAAAGCGCGTCTGTCAATTACAGATGAATAGAAAGGCCGCAGTTGCAGTCTGCTCTGCGAAAAATGTTATTATGTAGTGTTAGATTGTTTAGAAAAGTATTGAATAAGTTTCTAGGTCAGAAATATTCATTTTTCACATTTGTTTTGGAACACAATCGAATCAAGTATTTTTGTTCATCGAATTTTACCACGTTGTGTTGCAGAATTCCGAAACTTTTTTTTTCTTAAAAATTAAACTAGATTTTCTAAAAATTTAATTTTCACCTAAGTTTCTTATATTATCGATCTTTGTAACTTAAGACAAATATTTTCTTTGCTAATTGTTCTTTTTTCGATGGTTAATTAAAGCAAATTCGCAGTTTTCGAATATTAAAATAAGAGAAAATTACAGTCACTTAACTCTCTAACGCCAAATTTCAATTTGTTACTAGCATTAAAATTCTAGGTGTTGGGTTTAGAATTAATAAATATTTCTAAGGCAGACATTAACTGCAGTCTTTTAACTAAAATTTCGGAGCTCTGAAGATCAGTGTTGTCAAAACTAAGTATGAACTTTCTGCTTTGGCTGGATGCATAGATGGATAATTAGCTGAGATGTTAATTTGGTCAAAATCTATGAAATAACTTTGGAAAATGAACTTATTTTCAAACAAAAGTGCTACATCTGAAACACATTAGTAGTAAGATGATATATTTCAGTTAAAGGTAGTAATACGATATATTTCAGATGATGATAATACTTATGATTAAGACATTTTTTGTAAATACATTTTTCTATTGAAATTACAGAAGTCTTGTTGTTCAACTTTTCAAATAGTATATATTAAAAAGTCATTCGTTAAAAATACACGCAATTCTGCCAATACATAAAAAAAGTTAGTTAAGACCAGGTTTTATTTATTATCTAAAAATCTATCACAGCAATCATTTGGAAGAAAATATCAATAAGATATATTATTCTGTGCTTACCTGTTGATTTCTTTCCAAGCGAATTTTGGCTATCCTTTTTCCAATGAAGCGTGAAACAACAATATGCTCAAAAGACTGTGATAAAAAAATCCTTTTAAATTAATGGATTTCCATTTATATAAGATCAATAAAACCTGAATTTAAGTGTACGTGTTTACAATAGTCTCAGATATAAAATACTAAATAAACAGTATTAGGGAGCTTAATTATTTAAACATGACGAAGGAAACTGGAACAAAAGTACATTCCTTACCTTAATTTGGCAACGAAGTAACATTTGTACAAAAAATCGGACAATAAACTGCATTAACTGAAAACGTGTTCCCCTGCGCATGCGCTTTTTTCTATGTAATACGACAGAGTATACAGGCGCAAAGCATTATTTTCCGCTAAAATTCTTCGTATATTCTCCATGCTATTAATTTGAAAATGATGCGATTTGAAATGCAAAGTAGACGGAAAAACTTTGTTAACTGATAGAAGAAATTAATTTTGTTGGAAGAGAATTTGTTCGTGAATTCAGAATATGAGTTGGTAATAACATTATTATTATTCTTATTTATTATTGAAATAAATGACAATTTACACTTAAAAACACTGTTTGAAATTCATGAAATAAATTGTTGTACGAAAATTCGGACAAATGAATTAATCAATAGTGATGAAAAACTGCAGTAATCTAAGGACAAGTGAATTACAAAAAATTTCAGCATAGATTGTTGTTATTCTTAAGAAAAAAATAAAAACAAACCCCCCCAAAAGTCTACAGTTCAATACTAAAATAGTGTAGAAATACTACCATTCTTGAAAATGCATAAAATTTTCTCTTATCAATTATATTTTATGATGTCCTTCAAGAATAAAGCAAATATAAGCTTAGAATAAAATGAAGGGAACTTTTTAGCACCTGTAAGAAGGTATTATTAATTTTCATTATGCGAATCCGTGTCCTGGATACAGATTATTGTTTCTTCTTGCAAACCTCTTAAGAAAGCCATCCAGTGAAAAAAGTACGCAATAACATCTTGAATAATTATTTATTTTTTAATTAAATAAGTACTTAAGGTGCATATTCACGACGTAACCTTCTCTACCATTTAATATTACTCTTTTTAAACACGTGGTTTTATTTCCTATATCTTGAATTTCTAGGGATTAATTTTTAAATTACTGGGCCTGTCATAAAATGGAATCTGAGTAAGGTATTCGGATCGCAGATTTTTAAAATTTCATGATTTTTCTTATTTATTATTCTAATTTTATTTTTTTTATTTATTTACTGTTTTTAAATTTTTAATAATAAACTCTTTTAGACGCAAATTTTTCAGGCATCAGTCTTTTTTTTTTTCTTATCTTAGAAATCTCTGATTTAATGCAATACGGAACTAAAATTGTACTGATTTACTTACCCTGATAATATTTACCCAGAGAAAATTCCACATACAAATCCGAATATGAGAGAAATGTTTCCCCTTAAAAATGAACTTTTGAAAACTACACCGATTTTATATTTGTAACTCGTTATTTATAAAGTATATTAAGATAATTTGTTACTTATCCCTTAACAAACAAACAAACAAACAAAGAAAAAAGGCCCATCAGCGGACGAGCGGTAAAAGCCACTGAACAGTGGTAGGTTGGCGAGTGGGCTGTCTGCATGGGCATTTACGTGATTTTCCCCATATGTAACATGGATAAGGGACAGTTTTCTTTAAAAAGAATCAGAAAGCGGAACCTCACGAACTGACTTCCCTTAATCGTAGATTTCATTTTCTCATTTTCTACTCAGTCTAGGAAGTCATTCAGTGCTGCAATACATAGAATGTAATTTTGTGATCCGGACTGTAATTTTGGGATCAAATGTTCCGGATTCGTCACTCCTCCTCACGTGACTGGCAGATTGCTTTCTGGACCTCTCCTTCCCTGGCACTCCAGTCAGACATCTTCTTTAAAAAAGCAAGGTGCTTTACACTCTTTGCTCCATCTGTTTCTGCCTTCCCGAGAGAAAGTTTCGTTGATGTTTTTCACCTTCGCCAGGCCCGTTTGTCACTCATTAAGGAACTGGTAAGAGCAGAATAAGAAATCTTCTGCTGTGGATCAATATGACACAAAAGTATCAAAGTATCTTTAAAAAGTCCTCCACAGGGCAGTCCTCCCTTTCCATGTGCTGCCAGATGCCAGAGCACGTAATGAATAAATAAAATCTCTTAATAAAAGAACAGATTTCTCTAGTTCAAATGGGGAAAACCACGGAAATGTCCATGCGGCCAACCCGTTCGCGGGATTTGAACCGCAGGCCGAACTGCTAGTGTTTACCGGTTTTACCGCTGTTTGGCTCTGGTCAGTAACGAAGATACCTGTCTGATGTAGAATTGTTACTCAGTCCTTTGAAAGGCGGTTATTGGGTTCTGTAAACCAAATAAAATCATGAGAGCAGTTGTTATGATCAAGAGACTGGAGTTTGTTAAAAGCCATATCACGCTGATCTAAGTATTCTAGAACCATGTTAGTTTCACTAATGAGACTAAATTTCTTATTTTTCAAAGGTATAGTTGTTGCTGTACTTGGAAGAAGTGTAATGTTGAGCTGGATACAAAAACTTTAGAGCAGCATAGATAATTCTATCCTTGTTTGGAGTGATATATCGGAAAAGGACTTTGAAACTTGGTGTTTATTAAACACATAATGAAATATAAGAAACACAGTAATATACTGTGAGAGCAGTGTTTGAAGAATGTACTTAGAAGTCAGATTTAGGATCAGATTTCCTTTTCCGACACGACAATGAGCTCAAACATATTGAAGCAATAGTAAAATTGTTTTACCACTGTAAAAACAACTTGGGACCCCACCATAGTCTCTAGAAACTAATGCGACTGAAAATTTATAGTACTGAAAAAAAGCTCTTAGTACTAGAAAAGTACTAGAAAACCTACCTTACTGATGAGCAATGATGTTTCGAAGTATTCAAACAAGAAGGGGTTAAATTATAAAAGAAAATCACGAAAATCATTTTGAATACATGCAAAAGGCTATTGAAAGCTACTATTAATACCAAAGGACAAGATCAAAGTATTCAACCTGTAAAATGTTCTTTAATGGAGAATATTATACAAGGTGTTTACTCAGTTTTGCGAGTCTACGTTTTCAGTCTTTTGAATCAAACGAGCTTTGTAGCTAGACTTGACTGATCTGGAACTTGAACTGTTGATCTTTTTATTTCTTTACTAAATGAAATTTGCATAGGCAAATGAAGTTCAAGAAAACTCTAAGCCTCGATTTAAACTGATGGCTATACTGCAGTTTTATTCATATTACAAAGAAATGGAAATTTGAAACTCAGTGATATTTAAAAATAATATTATGAAAAATTACCTTCATTTCGTTCTGCACTTTCTATCAGTCTGTAGTAGCTTGGATTAGTAGCTATTACATCGCGCTTCATGGCCAAAGGAATTCCAGCCACTTTTTGTTAGTTTTGTTTGTTTTGTTTAATTATAGCAAAGCACTCGAAGGCTACCTCCCTAAGGACGTCTTCGTAGAGGACTTTCTAAGGAAAACTGGCTCGTATACACTTTACACATAGGGAATGCTAAGAAAACGCCTATGCAGGAAACCCGTTCGTCGGGACACGAACCTTGGACTACTTTTGTTGGACTTTTTGTTTCATTGTCATGATTTTGCGTGGGATGGAGTTTGGAGAACTTGTACTTTCAAATGCTCTCAAAGAAGGTAATCATATTCGAAATGTCGATTGATGGAATATCCTATACCCATTCTATGTTTAATATTATTAGAGAAGACATTCCAAAAGAACTTTGATGGTCGCTTTTGAAAGATAGCTCGTTTTAACCTTTTGCGAAATCTTCCGATTCGCTATAAAACCACGTGGAATTGCCACGATTTAAATTATATATGGAGCTGTTAAAAACCTCTTATGCTATGGCAACTATCACTATTATTTTCTACCGTATATTTGAAAATCTTTTGCTGATTGCTTTAGTCATTAATAATTTTATAACTCATAAATGTAATTAATATATAAAAGGTATATTTATGATATTTAAAATATTCATAAATATCCTGATATTTCATAACAATACTAGCCCAAAATATTTTCATTTATAGCTAAGTTTAGAGAATTTTTTTTAAGCTTTTAAGGGCCGTTCAGACTTGGGTTTACCTGAACTAACGGAGACATTTGACATAGTCGACCCATCTCCAAAACTAGTTTTTCCCTATAGATCAGCGAGTTGAAAAATCCGAATTGCAGATATAGCGGAGCTAGTTGACACATGGAACTGATCCCGTTAACTCAGATAAACCCTAGTGTGAAAGGCCTTTAAGGTTTGATTTGGTTTTTTAGTTTTGTTTGGTTACGGCAAAGCACGTGAAGGCTATCTGCCAAAGAGAAGGAATACCTTCGTGAAACTAAGGAACTTCATCATTCCAAAGTGCCATTTACACTGCTGTTTATCTGAGCTAACAGATTCAGTTCCATGTGTCGACTAGCTCTGCTATACGTGAAATTCAGATTTTTCAGCTCACTCCGCTATGAGGAAAAACTGGTTTTGGAGCTGCATTGGCTATGCCAGATGTCTACGTTAACTCAGATAAACCCCAGTATGAATGGCCCTTTACACACGGGGAAAGCCTCCAAAAACCAATCATGCAGGCAGCCCGTTCGCCGGGATATGAACCTGGGTCGAACTACTGGTACTCAGCGACTCTCTGAGCATTAAGGAAAAAAATAAAATATAAAGTCATATTCTTTCTATGTCATATATTAATGTCTAAAAAATTAAGTTTTCAGTGCCCCAAAGAAAGTATATATGTATAGTTCTGAACATAAAAGTCCCAGTGGAAGTAGATTGCTTAATTCAATTCTAGTATCCTAAAACAAGCCAGTGCACTTATCTGAGGGAGTAAAGCGATGGACTCGTAAATTTATTTTGTTTGTTTATGTCTTCTTTTACTTTTTGGCTCGTTTCTGAGGTGAATTTATGGTTATTTAACTACATATCAGACCTACTCTCAAAAACAATTTCTGCTCATTTCACGCGATTGTATTAAACATAATTCTCATTACTGGGATATAAACTATAACTCTGGGGAATCTTGAAGATAATGTCAGTAATTCTTCATGGTATTTGACTAATTCTGCAGGAAAATCTGTTGCACTGACTTAAAGGCCCTAAATAGAAAAAAGCATTTATATAGCCACTTATAAGTATAACATAAGTAGCTCTAGAGCTCTAGAGAGTATTTGTTTAGTCCATTATGATAAAGCACATTAGGGGTATTTGCCTTTATGCAGGACTTTCTAACAGAAAATAGTTCGTATTTATGTTACGCTGAGAGTAAAAAAAATCTTTTGCCAGAATTCCATGAGCTGACTAAAGACAAATTCTTGCAGTCAGAAATTAACGTTGCAAATTTGATCTAATTCAGATAAATAAAATAATAAAAATAATAATGGAGGCAGAGTTTGTTCGTGTAATAGTTGTTTCCTTTCCTCACAAGGACAGAAAATTAATAAAATAAATTTCAGAATACCTGTTTCTAGTAACAATCTCGAAACTTACTTCTGATCTCCGCAGAAGATTCGAGATAATTTTTCTAAATACGTATTTTAATTTTAAGGGCTTCTCTTCCCAGTGCAATCATGATTTAGTGAATTTTCGAAAAGAAGATCTTGATATAATTTGTAAACTTGATTATTCTTTTATCATTTCAAGTATATATTAATTTTTAATTTTTCAAAATAAAAGATGCATGTAAGAAATTATCCACGCAATAAATTAATATCGTTCATTCAAATGTTATCAGATTTAAAATACCAATGAAAAATATTTTACGCAAAAAGAAAGAAGTTAGCAATAAATGCGAATATAAACAGACAAGCCGTGAAAGCTCTTATTACATGAAAACATTTCACTGTAATTATTAGCTAAAATGGATTAAATAAAATACTTAATTATGTCTTCTTCATTTAATAAATTTTTCCATGTTCATTTAATTAAAGTTATAAATGATTTTCTATAGCGCATGAAATACATTGCATATACGTATATTTAACTCGCAAATCCGTTCTCTAAAAATACACTTCTATTACATTTCTGTTATATCTGAAAAATCAGGTTCTGTATAAATTCTATATAACTTCTTGATAGTTTTTGTCAGTTGGGGCTCCTTTTACCAGGTTTGAATTAAAACATTCTTCAATTTAAACTTAATCGTTTTAACCATGTTATACCTCATAAACAATGTGAGAAATACATTTTTGTCTTTCCTCTCCGATGTTAGCTTTTGGATTTTATTATCTGTTAATTTCTATTTTGCATCACAGGAAACGTTACGCAAATGTTTAAAACATTCGAAGCGAAAGTATTAGTATTCTAGATGCAAAACAATTAAATTCATCTACGTTCTGGCCGAAATCTTAAAATCTTTTATTAAGTACTTTAGGACGGTAAATAGTAACATATTTATATCTTTAAACGATAAATTGTAAGGTGCCAGAATGTGTGAACTCTCAAATCTCGTGTAGTTTTATAAAAAATTTATACTACTGTCACACCAGTCATCTGAAATTTATACTACTGTCACTTCTGTCTCCCAGTTCACATGATCTATATTGATCTAGTTAGCCGGTTTTGGAAAAAGCCATGTGGATCTTACTGTTAGAAAATATACAAAATACTTAGTATTGTTATGCTATGAAACAGAAGAAGAATATATACAAATCCGTTAACACACATCAGAACAGTTAAAGTAATTTTGAACGACACGTTAACAATGTCTTACGCATTACTCAATGGCAATAAGTTATTACTATTTTCTATATAGGAAATTGATTATTCTTTTCCTTTTCTATTGCATTCCTAATATTTAAACAGTTATTATATACTTGATTAGATAAATATTTAAACAGCTCGAATAACCGCCTCCGACACACTCTAGAACAATATGAATATCTTCCAACTCCTTCCAAAAAAAGTCGGAATTCTCCTTCGTTTTCCGGTGATTTTATTTCCCGACTACAGCACTATAAACAATTTCTCCCTGAAAGAAAGGGTGCCGCGATGACGTTAGATGTGATGTCACTCCGAAGCTCCGAAGTCTCTCCCATCTTAGTGAACACAAAGCTTGCGCAGCCAACAGGTTTCCCGGATTTGCGCTACTACGCAGGGTTACAACCCCCTATCGCTTGAAACATATTGCTTATGAAAGGGAAGGTTAACTTGTCATTGTTCAGCGGTTAACGCATTCTTTGGCTCATTAAATTCATCATGTGTTTATTTCTAGCCGGGATTTTTATAAGTTTTGTTTTCAAAACCGCGTGTAAATGATGTGACATTGATTCGAAGCCCTTCAGTTGAAAGTATTCTCTTTATTTTCAAATTTATCAGTAAAAAATATAACTCTTGGTGGATTTCATCATTCCTGTTAAACAGGTAAATCTGTTCGAAATGTTAATTAGCTTAGTAAGAATCCTACGCACTGTTTTGGCCGTTTGACTTATTACTACATTTTTCACAGAACCAATAATTTGCGCATTGTGTCAGTCACACATATCAGTTTCTTACGTAACTAAATAGTGAGAAAGTCATACTTTTAACACCTAGTTAAGAATACATTCCTTAAATTACTTTTCTTATTTTTATGGATGGATGAACTTTATGTAATACTGTGTTTAATTTTTTTCAAGTATTTTTTTGAGAAGATTGTTATAATTTGTTTATATCTGCATTTTTTTTTCTGTCCTTTTCCTATGATTTGAAATTCCGACTGATTTTTTTTTTTGATTTTATCATGAAGATTTTGTTGTATAAATTTTTGTCATAAAGCCGAATTAAAAATCATGAAATAAATCATTACAACTTACAGTTTTTTTCCCTAATTTTTTGTTTCCCCTTATTTCACTACCCAGATGAGACATGAATGATTTCAGATATAAGCGTATAATGAAGTTATCAAGAGTGCCGTAGCGTCAGGAGGAATAGAATCACGTCTGAAACTGACTTTAAAAAGCAGTTTAAGCTGATTTCGTTTATTCTTTTATTATACCACTTAATTTATAAAATAAAAAAAAAATAGGGGAAACTTTTTACTCTCTAAAGTTACACATTTTTAAAGCAGACACGAAATTTTTTATAGTCATACCTGCTGTGATGTTATATATATCCGAAATCATTCTTGCTTTGTAAAATTTTTTGTGTTTTCATATATTTTTAGTCTAGGTAATATTTTCGTTAACTTAATAGACGTTTTCTGTCTTCCTATTCTAGAAACCATTCTGATAAACTGTTTGATTTACATCTCATATCAGTATTCAGATTTCGACCAACTCACAGACTTAAGCAATGCCCTTTTTTTCTTCGTACGCGGACCCTTGGGTTACTTCAGTAAATTTTCAGCTATAATTTGCAATGGAAATATTATTGTGCTTATCTCAAAATTTTGAATTCTAGAAATTAAGGGAATAGTTAATAACGCGAACTTTAAACTGTATTTGCATCCACTTATGCTTTTGCATTGTGTTTTCTGGGTTATGATTTTCTAGTCTGCTAAAATATAGTAAGAGACATAAGCACATTGAAAAGGGATGTATGCTTTCAACAACTGGTCCCCACTTACTAGAAGTGAATTGGGCAATTAGACTATCCAAATTTTTATATTAGATATACTATACGTTACAGCTCTTAACATTGCAGGTGCAACAGCGAGACACTCAGTTCGTATTTGCAAACACAAGGGAGAGATTAAGCGAGAAATATTCTTTCCTATTTGAAGTATTTTTCAATACAAATGTAATAACTCTGATAAAAATTAGATATATTTTTTAAATATCTGAATGAAGCTGCAGTTTTCGGTTAACACATTGTTGACGTTTTGATATGATTACAAAATTAACATGAATAAAACAATTTCCATTTCTTTAAAAATTTCAGGAAAAAAAATCCCTAATCAAGCAATAGTGGCTAGCATGTAGCATTTATAATCCTTAAACGAAACAAAATGGAAAGGGAGAGAAAAAGAAAAATACTCAAGTTATATTTTGCCAAGTAAATACGTCTCCGTAAAAGGAATTACAAAATATCTCTGATAAAACGGAAGAAAAAAAAAACATTGTGTTTACATTTAAATACAATTTCAGCTGTTTTTTAAAGACTTAATGTGTTATTAAAATTATTGAACTGGTACACTTAGATAGAATTGAATCTTCTCTTAAATTTGTAGATGAGTTACTTCAGTGCTTGACAAGAAAATCCAAAAGACTTTTTTGTATTGGAAAAGGGGGAAATCTGCATTCAGATATGCACATGCGATTTTACTGTTCTTGTTTTGTTCATGAATAAGTCTTATAAATGAATTTTATTCTGTACTATATTGCAAAATTTGAAATGAGAAGACTCCGTTAACTAGCTGTCTAAAAACGTATGCTGCAAATTCCGCCATCCCCAAAGAAGTTTTTGAAAATATTAAATTGGGAATGAAGCACCAAGTAAATGAAAAAAAAAAACCTTTTTCGCATTAATGCGTGAGCTTTTGCTGATATAACCAGATATAAATTAAAAATAGATAGCGGTCATGTATTGAGTTATTATTTGTTTTGATATTCATAATTTAATGAGAGTTCTAAGAAAATAAGATAAGAGTTAAAATTCTAAGAAAATGTTTAGATTTAAATTAGGGGGAAAAAGAGAGAGAAGGGGGCATAGATTTTTGAAAAAATTCGGTACTCTGTCGGGATCGGATTCAGAAATATATGTATGTATGCATGCATGCATGTGTTCATGTATGCGCGTATATATGTACGTATGTATGTATGTGTGAGTATACACACACATACACACACATAGCGCACATATATACATACATACACACATACGTACATTTCTGAATCCCACCCTGATGATAGAAGAGTACCTAAAATTCTATCGATTTCGAGGGTGATCAAACACAGGTTCCTCTTCTTTAGAAATAAAATAATTTTGTAAAATGTCTAGAACGTTTCCTGGACATTTTCACTGTGTTTCAAAAGATGATGAGGAAGAATAACTGAGCAGCAAGGAAAAAAAACGTTTCCATCTCACATATTCTTGACTTGTCCATTGGATAAGCTTGTAAAGAACGAGCTAATTACGCCTGTTGTTAGTTATTATTATATCGACTTGTGGGCAAGAGCGGTGACATGATTTTGCCTATAACCATGATGTTTTTTATCAGGAATATGCTGGAGGATGATATTTAAGCTCTTGTTCTGTGATTAGACATTGAAAAAATTATAAACCGACAGATTTTATGTGCCCCTGTTTCGAGTAGAAACGACCATCATAAACATTCTAGTCTTACCTATGATTCGAATTTAGGCCTATCAGTATGTAGCAGTCTCCGTTGATCATCATATCGAACGGTGAGAAACGACGAACTATGCTTTGCTTGTAGAATTCATTTTGTACTGAAATCCACGATGAATAATCTGACCCACTACTTCGAGATTATCTAAAACCTCCTTTTGAACTGTTGAGCTTTGAAACTACTTTAAAACTGTGATGAATAATGAATCATAAATTATTAAAATTTAGATAGTTAGCTGATAAGAAAGCCTGCTAAAGTTCTAGTTCCTTAACCCTATGATCTATATAAGACATGTCTCGTACATTTGATTGTCATGCATTCTCTCATGTGCGCCAAAGCGTTAGAAAAATAAGCCATAAAAATTTAAATATACAAATTTTGTTTAATTCTGATAACGTAAATTATCGAACTCCTTTCTCTGAAAATCATAGCTGTCCTTTTATTTTGCAATCTTAGTTAGGTTAGTAACTTTTGTTTAATTATTGCAGGGAGACCAAACTCCCTACTTAAGATATAAAAAGAGTAGTTAAGCGTATTTTTTTGTGAAGAAAGGTGTATGGTTTAATCATTAAGCCTACTAAAATTATTAAACACCTCCCTTTACCCAAATGATTAAAACTTTTTTTATACACTGTCATTTGGAGGAACATATTACAGAATGCATAAGTATATAGAGGAATTTAATTTTGCTTGTATCGCAAATGTATTTTATATTTCTATTGCCAAAAACTGATTGACCACTTGTTTGTATTAGTCAAATGTCAGTTTTTTATGCAAGAAGATTTCAGCTATTAATATTCATCTGCAGGTTTTGAATAAATATCATGCATAAAACATTATTTATGTATATGTCTAGATATGTATGTTTAATTATTTCGAAAACATATAGAAAGAATACTCAGATCATTACACAGTGATTTAAAAGCTGAACTGAATTGCATAAAATAATTTCTTCTAATTGAATAAAACATGGTAGAATAAAATTCAGCCACATAAATATCATTCCATGAGAAATATTACGGTTTTTAATCTTCGTTCGTGCAAATTTTTATATTATTTATCTGCTTTGGGGATTCATACCTAAAAATTTCATCTTCATAATCGTAGTCAAGAAAGTAATATTCATCAAAATAACTAAAACGCACATTTTTAAAATGTCTATCCACAATTTAAGAATAATTCATATTTAATAAGATTTACTTTTGGTTGTAATAATAAACTTTAAGAATCGAGACTTTTCTATAGTATTAATGTAACAAAATGTAGTAACATAGCGACAATAAATTACTTACTGTACTTTAGGGGCTACATTTTAGAGAAAATTCTTGGGCACTCAGCATTGAAAGTCTTAATGAATTCACAAGATTTTACTATCCAATAATGAATATTATAAGAACTTGCTTCGCGAAAGCAGAGATGTCATGTATCTAATCCTGAATTATTTTGAATTTTATCAACAGCAGCAGAGCACAGTAACAGCTGTTTGAATTTTCAGTGATGTTAAGTGTATTTGTCTTCAAATATTGAGAATTGTATTAGGGCATAAATAAAAGATATGATATTTGGAAGTTCAAAAAAGGACAAATTGGTTTACACTCGTCTGACTGGCGTATCTGTTACCAAGACACCAGGGTTTTTTCAAGATTAACTCTACTATAAGATTTTCTTTTCTCGACCAGCGTGGTGATGTCGACGTTTTTAACCTGCAAGTCTGAGGAAATAGATAAGACATGTCACTGTCTCAAGCGTCGGAAAGAGAACGATTCGGCCTCGGAACATCATGACCTTGTCTGTCTACTGACTTTGTCTTTTTAATGTATAGTGTGTCACATGTCATGTTTACAGACCCAGAAAAGCGAACCTGAGTAGGAATAGTTATTGAAATAAGATAAAAGGTATCTGAAAAGGATATTATAAAAATTGTATCCCCCCTCAAATTGTGGCAGAACTCAACAATTTTCCTAAATTAGCTTTTTTCTGTGAAAACTGCCTCTCGGAAGCTTCATAGAGTTAACAATTACAGTCAGGCAGCTATAGGAAAGACTTTGATAACCAGCGTCTTAATAACATAAGTGCTACTTTCAATACTGTCATGAGAACAAAATTCGGAGAGTATACAATATGAAATATGCATTATTTGTCGAAGGTACACCGCAGGCGAGTACTAAAATAGCCGAATACTGGTAAGTCGACTTAAGTTCAATTCTAGGCGAACGGGCGGGGTGCAAGGCCGTTTTCATGATTTTTCCCATGTATAACGTAGATACGAGCAAATTACAAAGTTTTCCACCAAAACATTCCTTCCTCTAGGCAGATAACCCTAGCGTGCTTTGCCTTAATCAAATAAACCAAACCATCGAAGAGGTGACTTCATTATCTTTTCTCATTTCTTCGAGAGTTTATGAGAAGAGAACTCCTTCAGAGATCTACGATCGGGATCACCTTGTATCCATAGTGACGCATGGAGGTGAATTTGTGACGGTCTGATCTGCGGTATGTTTTCTGGGAACACTGATTATTATTGATGGTTACATCATTGTCGAAGCCTCTTTTATTCTAGAAGACCACTTTCACCCAGGGCCCACTAGCGGTAGAGCGGCAAAATCGCTGAACACTTATAGTTCCGAATTGCATTTCATTCCAGGTGAACGGGCTGATTGCATGGGTATTTTAGTTGCTTTCTCCATGTGTAACGTGTATAAGAGACATTTCCCTTAGAAAGGTCCTCCACGAAGGCATCCCTCTCCTTAGGCAGATAACCCTAGTGCGCTTACCGTAATCAACTAAACTAAACCAAACCAAACCAACTAACTTCACCCAGCTTTTAAACACTCTATCCCAAAGAAGATGCTGTATATCATGATAATTGTACACCATCCAACTCACACCGCCAAAGTGGTGACAAAGTTGTTTTATTGAATATGAAAGTAAATTACATCTTCTATGTTCTACATATTCTCCTGATCTTAATACCTTACCTCTCTGGGATATGCAAAGCAAAGAGTTAGAAAACGCGCTTTCCTCCTCCACCATTATGAAGTGAAATTGCCACTGTTTTGTAAGAACGTCTAAAATACCTTTAATGACTGCACAGTATTTACATCGGCCATTTTTATGAACAGTCGCTGTATAACTATCTCCAGTAGAAAGCATACAGTATATTAATAAAGTATTACTGATGCTCATGATTTCTTTTTTTCATTTGTTTCAAACTCCTATAAATTAAACTTGCTATAGAATACATTAAAGAAAAAATATATTTCATTACAGAAAGGTGTTGTAGTATTTTATATGAAATTTGTTGCAAATGCATTTTACATGGAATTTTTTTATAAAGTCTGAGATGTAGAGATACTATGAAACACTCAAACTTAAGCCACCCCCCCAAAAAATAACTTTTCATCTTTAGTTTGCACTCAAATTTATTTTTAAAATTCTGTTTAAAATGAATGTAATTTCATTTTGAACATAACGGCAAACTGGTGTGTTAATTTACATATTCATTTTGCATACGTTCTGTGACATATACCTTATATTAAAAACATGTTCGTTGTCAATAATTTTAAATTGAAGTCATAATACTTAAAACTCTTACCTGTTATATTTCTTGTTATTTTATGTATAAATTATAAACTCAGATTGCATAATTGTTTATGTAAGCCATTTAAACTAAAATTACTTTTAATAAATTTAGTAATTTTATTTTGATTAAAATTACCTACTTATAAGGGTTACGGTAATAAATTTATATCCAAAGATAAATAATTCTGATGTTTAAAGAGAGTCTAACGTGTACATTAAAGTTCTGCTTTTAATTCCGTTAATTGTCCTTACTTACAAAGTGGTTTAAACTTGAATTTACGGCTTTTGAATGACCATCTATCTATTATTAATATATAAGTCTTAAACCAAGATGTGATGCTTTTGTTCACTGCTGAAAATTAACGACTTTTATAATTTTTTGAATTAAATATACTTTTTTTGCAGTTATTGCCATCATTATTGTACAGATGAACAGCTCAGATACAAATATTGGGCTTGGTTTAGAAATAGTAACGCCAGATGACGCTACATGGATTTTGACATCATCGTTTGTTATATTTACAATGCAAACAGGTAAAGCTTTATTATCACACTTTTATTTTTTCTAAATATGTACTTTGAAAAGGAAAATACTGGGATATGAGAATTTCTGCACAGTAGTATTCTTATTACATTTAATGGGCAGATTTTGCGGAGAAATTTAGTACTGCATTTTTTCGCACTAAAATAGTAAAAATCATTGACCAGTTTGACCCCACCCCCCAAAAAAATCGCAAATTTTTGGATAGCTTCTGAAATAATGAAGGCTTCAAACAGAATGCGACAGAATTTTTGAATAACTGGAATTCACTGAATTAATTTTCGAAAAAAATATATTAAATGTTAAATCTAATGAAAACAGTCTAATTCACTGTTTAAGATATTTGAAGTGAAAATTATGCAAATAAACCAGTCTGGTTTGTCAGTTAGGTAACTAAACATTTCATTGATAATAGTTTGATTTCAAGACTTTTAAAATATTAATTTACGAGAAGCTCCAAAGATGAAATTGGCCGACCAGCGGCCTAGCGGTAAAGTCGTTGAACACTGGTAGTTCAGTTCGTGGTTCGAATCCCGGCTAACGACCTGGCTGCATCGTGGTTTTCCCCATGTCTAACGTTAATACGAGCTAGTTTTCCTCAGAAAGTCCTCCACGAAAGCATCCTTTCCGTTACGTAGATGGCCCTCGAATGCTTTGTTATAGTTAAATAGATAGCATAAAATAAATAAATTAATCAAAGATGAAGTTCATTCAAAAATCTTTATCCAAACTATTTCGGAACTGTGCATGCGTGCGCAGAGAACAGAAATTTGGACATAAGAAAACTAAATTCAGAATCCCACGAAAATATACATGAATATGCAACGGTGGAAACAAAACCGTTTCGTGTGTTTCATAAAATTCAGCTATCTTCTGAAGAATTCACTATTTGAAGAAACACACGATATAATCTATTGATTTAGCACACTTAATCCATTATAAAGTGGCCAAGGCATGTATTTGAACATTTTCCCTTTGAAATTCCTATAAAGACAAAAAAGCGGAATCGTAAAAATAGTAAGCTACATCGCAAATCTTCAGATTTACTTTCCGCAACTTTTCTTTTCAACTGTTAATCACATTTGACTACTTCATCCGGTTAACAGCAAAATGTTTCTCAGGAGGTACCAGTAATAGGCTTATTAATTAGTAGAAGAATCCTACATTATCTCTTATTGAGTCTTGACATTATCACATAAGAATCGCTTTGATCAATTAAAAACGTAAATGAAATACTTATTTTCTGTTACTAGAACTAGGAACATCAGTTACTAGAAATTTAAAAAACTTGCTCCTATTTATATCATTGTACGGGAAAAATTAGACAGCTACTAGTAGCCCAGTTGTTAAAGCCACGAACTGCTGAAAGTTTGCAACCAAGTTTCATTCTCGGCGGTTGAACGGACTGATTGCATGAGATTTTCGTGATTCTATCTATTAAATCAGCAAGCACTCGATACAATACGGTGTTCCTAAACTAATTTAAGGAGGGCTGCTCATTATGAGATTCTATTTGAGGTAGAGTTATTTTACCTTGGGAAACTTGAGCATAAATATCTATCACGGGATCTAAATAATTCAGTCGTTTCTAGTGTAAATGCCGATTTTTCACTTAGTATTCTCATATAAAAACGACTTAAGTAATAACAGCATTTTCCAAAATAAAAGAGAGCTGAAATACCTATCTTTTATTACCAAGGGAGTTTTAATTTGCGTATCGATCTTCAAAACTGAATATATGAAAATTTTACTAAATTTTTAAAACTAAGGGGGAAGATTTTTCAATATTATTTCGAAAATAATAGAAAATTGTATGGCCAAATATTACGCATACATTTATCTATTTTGCCCCTTGAGAAATTAAAAAGAAATGGGGGAAGGGTTAAGGGGCACGTATTCTTGTGAAAATAAAATTTCCGGAGATTTTTTCCGAGAATTAACGAAAAACTCAGCTGTCATCCATCTCATTATATCCAGTATATATGCATGCGATAAAATCAAGATACGAAGGAATCCTCTGTTTGCTAGATCATGATGCAACACTTAAATGGCTGAATGTTTTCTTGCCTTTTGGCAGTAGGTAGTGTACATGCGTTTAGGAAATATCCATTCCAGAAATTGTAACCATTTTATATTCTGCTTCATCTGGAAGATATGCAATTACATTTTAAAGCACGGGGAAAATTAAGTGTTGTCTAGACATAATGCTTCTTTTCCAATCAAGAAAGCGTGCTTTTAGACATCTGATGCAAAATTTTCAAGGTTAATTTATACCAAGTTTATTGAACTTTTCTGCTCGCGATACGTTTTTGTATTGAAAAATTTTACACAATTCTGGATATGCATATACACAGGAACGTAAAATAAATATCCAAATAAAGCGTTGATTCATAAAACGTCAAAAAATTAATTCAGAACAATTCTTTGGTTTTAAAGCAAAAGCAAAGTTGAATCCTAGTGATAGGGATACTTTCGTTTTATTTTTGCAAAAAGATTTTAATCTTGGCTGAATATTTGATACCACAGGATGAAGAAAATCTTCCGACGTTTTTCAGAATTGATTCTTATTTTGATTTACACTCCTCAATAATGTCTCCTCATCTCCTCGCATAAATCTATAATACAAAATGGAAGAAATGTGTTAAGGGCCATTACGGAATTTTTTTAAAATTCTGTTACAATACACAACCAAATCCCTTATACGACTTTTTAAGAAATTTTTGCTTTAAAGCAGTATCTCTTGATAACTCGCGAATTCTTCTTGAGTTATTAGTGGCAGAATAATAATAAATTTCATTCAAATAGTGTGTAATTTTTTAATTTCTGTTTCAAAAATCAAAATTTAAAGCTAAGTATTTTTGAACCTGCACTTCCAAGCAATTCAAATGACGAATTACTTCTCTTAAAATTAAATGCTTTGAAAGATTCTTCTAGATTATAAAATGCCGCCCACCTGGTACAGTGGTTAGCGTCGCTGACTGCCATGCCGAAGGGCCTGGGCTCGAATCCCGGAGAACGCATGGATGTTTGTAGTGTCCGTGCGGTATGGGGGCACTCCAAATATGCGGCAAGCCGAAAGTCCTCTCGATATGTTGGTGGTAAAGGAGGAGGGAGTAGGAGACACTCGGACCCGTCCCCTCGGGAAGGATTACAAAATGATTTCTAGCTCGCTACCAGCGACCGAGAGGTAAAATTGTTGGGCTTAAATTCTGGACGAACGGGCTTGTTAAATGGAAGTTTTCGTGTTTTCTCCGTGTTTAATGTAAATACGACTCGGTTTTCCTTAAAACGACATCCACGAAGGTATCGCTTCCCTTAGACAGATAGCGTTCGCGTGCTTTGCCGTAATCTATATAAACCAAGACAATCATTTCTAGCTTTACACATTTCTAAATAATCTTTTACCTGCATTCTTCTATAGGTTTTAAGCGAATATATTACAATATTTTACTTGTAACATATTTAAATCACTAAGTTTTTCCAAAAATTCTAAACAACCATGGCGGAATGGGCTGCTTGTACGAATGTGTTCGTCATTTTCCCCATAAGTAACGAAATACGGGCCAGTTTCCGAAAGAAATCTTCCATTAAAACAACCCTGTCAGATAATCCTAGGGTGCTTTTCCACAATCGATTAAAACTGGGTTTCTTCGTGAAGCAAAGAACTATTAGAAATTTTTTCACCCTGAGAGGATTAAGAGTTATTATTTTCTACTTTTCTGTTATTAGTCAAAAATTTCTATAAAATTTCCTTAGACAAACAGCCCACGCGTGCTTTGTTGCATTGAATTAAACAAACAAAGCCTAGCAGCGGCCGAACAGTAAAGTCGCTAAACACTGGTAGTTCGGTCCGAGGTTCGAATCCCACGAACGTGCTGGCTGCATGGGCGTTTTCGTGGTTTTCCCCAACGTGTATACTAGCCAATTTCCCTCCTAAAGTTCTCCACGAAGGCATCCTTCCCCTTAGGCAGATAGCCCTCCAGGCTTTGCAGAAATTTAATAAACCAAACTAAACCTAAACAAACAAACAAATGATCCAAGCTAGAATACTGGCTAACGGGCTGGCTGTACATGAATGTTTTCGTGGGTAATGAAAGTACAAGACAGTTTCGTTTAGAAAGTCTTCTACAAAGATCCCTGTCACTACTGCTGTAATATGTTTCGCCATATTCAGTTACTCAAACAAATTTGTGCTCTTTAACTACGAGTGATACTCAATGATCATGAAAAGAGAAGAATTGATTTACCATTTTATATAAAGTAACAACTGTGCCTTATTACAAATATTAGTTCTTTCGTTTGCTGACTTTGGATTTTCCTTAAAACTGTTAACTAGGTGTTCGAATTTCACAAATTCTTTTGCAAACACTACTATTATACAGAAATTTTACTAATTCTATTTCCATTCTTTTTTTCATAAATACTTTAAATAACAGCAGGTAAATACTTGATCTACTCTGTCGAGAACAGAAGTCTAGTTTTTGTTTAAAAGTAAGAAATCGCGCAAGATGCGGGGAACTACTTTTCATTGACAATAATAAATGCCTTTATAGTTTTCTTTTTACTGTAAAGATTTTAAGTTTTCCGAAATTTTTCCTTCATTGTTGGAATACGTGGTATACTTCGGATCAAGGTATCGTGTTTGGTTGGATAATTTTATGTTCTTAAAAGATAAATTTTCATTAAATTATAATAGAAAAACGACGTTTTTCCTCTCTATCATGATTATTATAAAAAATTTAGCATTCAAAAAACGATTCGACATATTTTATTCACTTTATAGATTTGGGTGTCATTTTTTGTGTTTAGCCATCTTGGTCATGAAGTCTTTGAGACGAAGTCATTTCCATTTTTACCTCTTCTGCCTAAATTTAACCATTTGTCCATGACTGAAAAACATTTTTTTCTAAAGCCCAAATATAATACTTTCCTTAATAAATTCTCAAATAAACTATAGCTTCATTTATGAAATTAAATTTCTTCCTAATTAGTTAAAAAAGTGCTGTTCACGCCTAAACATGCACAGATAATGATGGAAAAGTGGTACCAAAGTACTTTGTTCTTATATGCTGCAATTAAACACTTATGTTCCTCTGTAAAAGAAGGATAAAACTGAAATTTTTTAAATTAAGCATTCTATTATAACATACTACAAGAATATACAAATATCGAATTCCATACTTACATGTTGAAGAGTAACGGTAAGAAAATTTTATTAAAATTTTTGTTTCGAGTAATTAAGCTAATTTGTTTCTGTAGGGACGTATTCTGTAGGGTAAAACGTATTGTCAAGCACCGCAATTCTTGGAATCTGAACTGATGTATTTTTAGCAGCGATCGTTGGCATCACGCTGAATGATGATCGTGATATTCAGGAAGCACGACGATTAATTATAATAAGAAATTTCCACTGCAAATTTTATTACTTTACTTTTTCCTTTGACATTCTGTCAAGAATAACAAACTTGGGTAAAGGATCGGACTAGGTAACTCATAATAACAACAAAAAAAAAAAAAAGGGATGACTGTTTTATATATGTGTTATGAAAACGTTGTAGAATCATTAGCTTTTTTTTTTTTATGCTGAAGACTTGAAAAATGTGTAATGCCCTCTTCGGGATTCGGACCTTCCGAATACGAGTCAAGCCTGCTTCCTACACCCCGAAGGTATGCGAAAAGGAAGGCGAAAATACCTTATATACTCCCCCTTTCAAAGGGCGACTGGGGATGAGGGGATTCGTCAAATACTGGTGATGGAGAATCGTCTTCCACCACCTTTTTTAGTTCAGGCGCCGAGTTTTTTGATGCCGGATATATTAAAAATGTGTAGTGACCTCGCCGGGATTCGAAATCCGGACTTCCCGAAAGCGCATCGAATGTGCTTCCAGTTACACCACAAAGATATACGGAAAGGAAGAAAAAATACTTTATAACCTGATTTTTATTTTAAATTAAATATCTGAAATTAAAATGGTTTTCGTAATTACTTTTGCTAAATAATATTAAAGAAACCGAGATGAAGTGAAATTTTCTAAGAAAATTTTTGAAGTTTTCGTGACCACTGAATTCTGCTACGGGGATCGCGATTCAAAAATGTATACTACAAAAATAACCCAAAAGGTTTCTAAAAACAAATGCCGACAATTTGGGAAGAAGGAAAGAAAAGGAAAATAAATATTTGCTTTAAAATCAAATGCAATATTCTGTTTATTGCAGTCAGGCTTTAAATAAAAGGCTTAGATTTCATCAGTGAATTTGTATGGACAATGAAATCAGTTAATTACACTTTCCAGACACTCAGAGAAACATCGGAAGAACGCGTTGTTTCCTATTCGACACAAATCAAATTCCCTTAAATTTAAACCGTCAATCACTACTATTGACTAGACTTTCTTTCATTTCCTTCCAACAGCTTCCCAAAAGAAATTACTTATCGATCATGACTAATAGTGTAATTCAAAAATTGACTGGGACAGGAAAACAGCTTAGAATGATAAACACTCTTGTCTTATAGGATATTTTTATTAAATGCGTACATTTTGCAGTATTAAAAAATTGTAGTATTAAAATTAGCTATAATTTTGATTTTTCAATATGCAATGTGCAAGAGTTTAATGCTTTTTGTCATTAAAAGATTAAATAAAATTTGATTTTCGTTAAATAGGCATGCTTGCCTTTAAGGTTTCCCCATTGCGAAAAAAATTTATTTTATGTAGATCTTTTATTCAAAGCGGTTGGTGTCTCATTTGGAAATTTATCTACAGTATCATTAATATTAGATCAGAATGTAAACACAATCAAGTCAGAAATGAAGAAGCTAATAATTGTAGAATACTTAAGTCATGCATGGGAAAAAATTAAATCTGAAAACTTCAGACTACTGTTTAACACCTCAAAGAATTTACTAGTATAGTTTTAAAGAGTTAAAAAAAATATTTAGAAAAGTAAAAAATATGAAAGTTACAAGATTAAAAAGACTGCAATTTGATCTTGGAATGCAGATTTCAGTTTAATACCAGAAAAAAAAATTAAGCTAAGCAGTTACGACAAGACTATTAATTTAACAAGTACTGCAGAAATTAAAGATATAGAAACATAGAAATATCGTATTTAAATGAACTGTTCAAAATGGAAAAGCCAAGTGTTAAACAAAAATTGTTACGATATTATTTTATCGTAAATTGACGATATTGGAGATTTTTGTTTCGTGAATAAAGAAAAGTTCAATTATTCAAGACATAGCTGTGCATTTAAATTTTAATGCATGTTTTGCGCACGAGGCATGGCAACAGATGCTTGCCTCAATTGCAAATACTTCCTGTTTTTCTAGGAAGCCGAAAGTAACAAACACATTAAAAACACTTCCTGAAAAATATTTAATAAATTTCTGTAAATTTGTCATGATTATTTATACATATTTGCACTGAAATATTGTATAAATCAGTTGCTGAAGAAATTGATAAGATTTTAACCAGATAATTGACATTCTGAACAATATTTCACCTCGTCCTGATTTATATTTTTAAAACCCTTTTTACATGATGTAACAGCAAAAATGAAAGAAAACTAATTTTACATCGTACGTATATTCCACCAGGAAAAAATTTCTTATATAAGATATTCATATTCAGTACTGTAGAAAAGGAGACGTCATAAAATATTCATTATTGTGGAAAAAAGAGAAAGTGTAAATACATTTTGCCTTCATTATTTTCACAGAAGACTTCAAGTTATTGTCAATTACAGACATAATATACAGGTAAGAAAAGTAGAATGATGGACGCACATACTTTGAAAGACGCTCGTCGTACCACATGAAAATATGCCCCTTTATTCAAGAACTTGTTAATAAGACTAGAGAAAGTTCCATAGAGCTGTATATATAGTTGATGCCGTAAGTTACAGAATTTGTGTTCTTTTTCAGTTTGCTAAAATATGTGTGGTTTATTGGTAAAGATTAAACATGAACCAAATTGTGGCTTACATAGTCATAGTTTTACGTACGAAATATAATTTAAAATATGGTGTTTGTCTTACATATAATTATTATTGAAATATGGTGTTAAGACAAACACCATATTTCAAATTATATATATATATATATATTAAGACTGTGTTTTTCTATTTTAAAGTTACATCACGCGCATAATAATTTTAAAAAATCTCATCACGTGGGACGCATTTTGATCATCAGAGTAATTAACAATAATTATGTGTCTATGGCAATGCGGCTATCAAAATAATAGTAAAAGCATATTCATTAGAAACGGATTACGTTAAGATTGTTCGTTGAATATTACTGAGCCACATGACAAATATGTGCAGTTGTAACTTGCAGTGGAAAACCAAAGCCTAGCTTATCCATTTTCTATCTAATGAACTGATTAAAAGATTTGAGGTGTGTGCATAAATCCTAGCATTATAGGTACGTGTGAAATTAAACTATTTCTTCTTGCGAAAAAAACCTGGAAACCTGATAACGTTTAAAATTTTTTTTCCCTCCGAATTTTCCGCTCTGAACCATATAGTGGTTAGTGGAGGCTGTCTGTTAGCCCGATGTGCTGTAGTTGTTTGTTCTATCCTACTTCTCGCGGGTGTAATATCTGTCTGTGCCCTATGCTGCATCCTGGGCAACGCTCTCGGTGATCAGACTGCTAAGAGAACGATAGGTTCAATCAATTTCGACGAACTGCTTCGGAGCAACTGTTCGGTCATTGGTTTAAAAAAAACTGGAAACATTGGCTAAACAGAAAGTTCAGCCGAAATGTAATAAATTCATTTGGCCGATAGGTCAACTGCATTCG
>KK122222.1:117877-144826 GCA_000611955.2 Stegodyphus mimosarum
CTTTCCAGAAGAAAGTTTTATTAGGTCTATACTTAAAACAGTGAATACAAATGTGTGTTGTATTATCGGCCCAATTTGTAATCTGTTGGACAACCTAAATTTACAAAATCGTTACTACCAGCATAATAAGGCTAGTTATCACATTTCCAAAAATTTTATGGCAGTTATAATAGACCTTCTTCTAAGATCACCTTCTCTTTAAAGCATTGTTGCCACTACGATCTCAAGATTTTGTATCCATGTACAATCTAGCAAATGAAAAAAAATACCACTGCTTTAACTGACTACTCCACCCATATTCAGCTTATTAAAACGTTCTAAATACGGACCTTAAAACTACTATGTGCTGCCAGAAAGAAAAGACACCCATTTCCAGCATTTGTTGTAATACAGTATGCTGACCATATCACAATGTATATTGTACTTCCATAATTACGTTTGCCTGTTTTATTTGTTATGTCCGAGTAAAACGATGATTTAAGGTCGTCTATGAGCGAAACACATCATATAAGGATTAATGAATTATTTATTTTATTTATTTTACAAATGCCAAACATTAGCGCTTAAGCCATTAGTTCACAGGCTCTCCGCTTTACAGTACTTTTTATCAATGTCCTCATATCGAGAAAGTGCAATACAATTATTTAAATGTTCAAAAATCATAGACTGATTGGAGTCACACAAAATACAGTCAAAAAGAAGACAGGAGATAACGGCAAAGCTGTAGCAAATTTAGCATTATCCAGGGTGCACCAGGAGGAAGCCTGCTACGTTACACCCCAACAATTAATGAATTATTAATAACAGGAATTGTATATTTCATGAAAATTTGCTTTTCAATTTTTTCCCTATGAATAGTTAGAATATAAAAACAAAATGCTGTTTTCTTTTAGGATTTGGCCTTCTCGAGTCAGGGGCTGTTACAAAGAAAAATGAAGTAAATATCTTGATGAAGAATGCAGCTGACGTTGTCTTAGGAGGCTTGTCTTATTGGATGTTTGGCTATGGTTTACAATATGGTACTGGACCAGGTACAACATTCTTCTGCGGCATTGGTTCCTTTTTATTAGATTCCGAACCCCAGAATATGGGAGTAGTATTTGCAACTTTTATATTTCAACTTTCATTCGCTACTACGGCCACAACTATTGTGTCTGGTGCAATGGCAGAAAGAACGGATTTTCATGCTTATTGCATATTTTCTTTTCTAAATACCTTAACTTATTGCATTCCGGCTGGGTGGCTCTGGGCAGAACGTGGATTTCTGAAACATCTTGGAGCTCTGGATTTTGCTGGATCATGTGCGGTTCATTTAACAGGAGGAGTATCAGCCTTGGTTGCCGCAATGATGCTGAAACCACGTTTAAGACGTTACGACAATGGACCAGATCCACTGCAAATGGGTAATCCTGGAAATGCATTAGTTGGAACGTTTACATTATGGTAATTATTTTTTTTATTCTTACTTTTTTATTGTATGCATAGTTATGCAGCGATAAGACATTATAATTTTCTTACATTATATTCTGACTACAAAATCTGAAAAGTAAATAAGTTTTAATTATATTTGTTATTGTTAGGTGGGGCTGGCTTGTATTTAACTGCGGAAGTTCATTTGGAATTTCAGGAGATAAATGGCATTATGCTGGAAGGTAAGTTTTATTATTATTATTAATGTAATTATGGTAAGCTCTTTGATAAATGGTAGTCTTGAAAAAATATTAGGGTAACCATGTTTAATAGTCATTAATATTTATCATGAATGTTTGTCATATTAAAATTTCTTTATTTATTTAACAGGAAAATTCTTTTCAGAAATAATACGAAATGATAAATATTTGATATATTTCACCGCCCTCATTAGATATTAAGAGAAGTATGAAGAACTCTAGAATAAAGCTACTTGCTACGCGTTCGCATTATTGTTTAGTAATTAATCTTTCTTATTTAACTTGTTTCTTCTTTTCTAACTTTTTGATAACTGTCTTTTCCAGTTTTTCTTTCCTTTTTTCGGCTGCAGCTTAGTTTTTTCCAGTACATCGTTTTACTCACATCTATAAGGAAAGTCTGTTTTTTCTTTTTTTTCTTCAGATAGATATTGAATAGGAAAACATTTAATAATCAAAATTTAGTGAAATAGATCTTCAGGATATTTAGTTTACATTGCTACAAACCACCACTGCTGGTGCAAGTTCGCCATCTACGCTGGCTAATAAAAGAAGAATCAAATTAAGATTTTCATCAACTCTTGTAGTGGGTAAGCTCTTTTCCGATCCTTTTTTGGCATGCTCTTTCTCTTAGAATTAAAAAAAAAGGGGGGGGTGAGGTCGGCACAGTTGAGAAATATACATGGATTGAGTAAAGCATCTTCAAATTTCTTGCATTTTAAAAAACATGCGAACTTCTGGAAACTAATTGTTTATACTTTTCGTGACGCGTGTTATCTTGGTACATAGAGATCGTTTCATAAATAAGCGAAAGTTTCAGATTATAGTATTTTATATGAATCGCTTGAGTCAAAAGGCAATATGCCTTTTTATTCTGGAAATTTAGTTCTTCGGAGCACATAATACACATTTAGTTTCTAAACGTTACATGGCCTTGGATATATATTTTAGAAATACAATATCTTCGCATCTTTTCTGCTTTTGTGATCTCATCTGTGTCTTTTTTCTTTCAAGGCTACCATTTTAATGCTTAACTTAAATTTAATGTTGCAGCAGTTTTTATTCGTAAAATAACTGTGAGTAAATTTAAGCAAAATTTAAACTTAAATTGCCATTGGTTTTATAAGGTATTCCTCCCGTGTTCTTCGCATGCCTTCGTGGTGCAGTGATCAGCACGCTCGGCGCGTATTCGACCGACAGAATTAATTTTTTAAATAAAAAATATGAAATAATAATAATAATAATACTTTGCAAAAAAATCCAATAGAAGTGTCTGAACTAACGGGAAAAAATGCAAATTTGAAAGGAAAGTCTTAAATCTAATCTTACGAAGCTTACTTAGTTCTTACTTACGAATTTTACTCAAAGCAAATAGTGAAAAATATATTCTCTCACTCGTCGTATTGTCCTGAATGGATAAGATACCCATTTGGTTTAATTTCGAATTAATTACAAAAATGTATTTACAGAGATTGAAGGGATAGGCTTTAAAACTTTTACATTTAACAAGAAATACTCTTTCAGTTCTGTTGTGGTTTCGAAATGAATTTCCTAGTGCCACAAAAGAAAAGCAACTGAAGTATTTTATTTCGCCGCTTCATATTTTTGAGAAATTAGCTTTTCTACAACAAATAATATAAAAAACAAGATTGAGTCGCAGGTTGAAACCTTCGAAGGAAATTCAAGAGTCTTTTTACTCTCATAAAAGATGTTCTGAAGCAATGTTAATCACAGACATCTCATAATACAGGTAAATTAGAGAAAAGATAAATACTTTTTTTTTCTAAACAATTTTTACTGATATTTATACCATAAGTAATCCTTAAAGAAATGGAAGATTTTTCGAAAAGGGTTTTGAATTATAATTTCTCCTGGCGTATCAGTAAATATTATTTAATGAGCAGTGAGAATTCGTAGTAGTTATTTTACTACCAATCTAGGCGGAAAGGCAAATTTTTTTAATCGGTCAAAACTGTACACTTTTTTCTATCAACGCGTGAAAATTTTAGCGCATTCATACATGCATTTTTTATATATGTATCATACATCATATGCATATCAAACATGCATTTTTTTATATATGTATCATATATCATATGCACATCATACATACATTTTTTTATATATGTTTCTGCTTTTTTTTTAAACTGTTTGGAAAACGAATTCCGAAAAATATCTGAATTCTCTCAAAATTGGGTTTTACAGGTATTTATTACTGCAAAGCAATATAACAGAATTATTATGCTATAAGACACATTTAATATTTTAAAAATTAATGTACAGGGTTCAGGATAGATTGAAATGTTTCGAAGTATATAGCATGCGAGTAGTATTATCACTTTTCTAGTTATGAATTTTCCAAAGTTAAAAAATTGAATTAGCGATTGCTTGCTAATAAATAAGAATGGAATTTAAAAAGCAAGTTTCTGTTCTGACATGATTAACGTAGATGTACCCTGTATTAAATCAAAATGCCAGTAAATTCTAAATTTTCATGGTCTGATACATTGCATTCTTTGTTCGATACTATGTAAACATTATTATTTTTAAGCATCTTGCGAGAACTATTTACGTGTAATTAGAAGATCTGGATTCTTAAAACTTTCATTCATTATGAATGAAATTAATTTCCATGCCTCCATGATTCATTCACATATCTTTTTCAAATCCGTCTGCAATATTTCATGTCTGGGCTTCGAGATGTATTTATTTTCAACCATCTTTCTTGAGCAAATCCTTTGTTTAAAAAAATATCGAAAGGTCTATTAATCAGACATTAAAATGGTTGCAAAACTGAAGCCTCGAGAAATCACAGTCACATTCGTCTGTCTTTCTTGAACAACCTTCTTTAAGCCTCTATTTTGATATTTTTTTTTATATATTGTGCCGTTTATCTATGCAAAAAATACTGGAATATATGCTTTCTCTTAAAATTGCCTCACGAAAATAAGGCAGCGAAAAGTATGCGTAGAAATACGGTAATGTATGTTTTGGTTTGCCATAAAATTTTAATGAACTAGTTTAAGCGTGCCACGACTTTATTAAAGGTTGAAATTCGCTGAATTATGCAAATAATACTGACGAGTGTCTTATTATCAAGGTAGTACTCAAGGTTTCGTACGGAAATTCTTGAGCTACTATATAATTTCTATGATGACAAATAATTTGAAACTTGCACTTAGCATCTAATGGCTATCCACAGAACTTGTCTAGCAAGCTATCGCCCTTGGAATCTATTTAACTATTAATGCAGAACGTTACTCAAATGAAAAAGCTTAAACAGAATTTTATTTGTTACTTCTCGTGGTTGTTTCAAAATTAAAATGCTACCAAACTAAAACTATTTATCGTACGAACTTAAGCAACAGACTGCTTGCCTTTGTTGACTGGTTCCGTAGGCAAGAGGCAGAATCACGGTGGCTAGGCTCGAGGTTAAGATTAATCTGTTACGTTTAAATTATGACGCTTGCTATTCAGTTTTCGTTAGCTTTTGGTCTGAGCGAGTATAGCGACTATCCAAGGAAAATAGGAGCGAAATAAACTGACAACTTACTATTAGTTAAACTGAAAGCACAATTGTTGCAATGTTAGAGTAAGGACGACTTTATTCCCTAAAACCATATCTTTATATAAATCTGCTACGTGACCTTAATTTGAAGAGGTTAACGACTCTTAAACTTACACGCCTGCTGCAAATCATGTTAATGTTATTTGGCTTCTTTTCTGAACTATTGGATCATCGATTCGTTCTTGAGCCATTTTTTGCAGAAGTTTACACTTTTTGTTCAATTATATCATTGTTGCCTTTTTTCGCCTTTAGGATACGTCATTCTCCATTCCGAAGGAAACTTTTACGTTATACTTTTTAAATATTGTAATACCTAAACTCCCCCTCCCCCAAAAAAAGAGTCTAACAATACACATTTCGCATTCTTACTTTCAGTGTTTTAGATGCTTGTTTGGAGGCCAATTTAATTCTCGGGAATGGCGTTATTAGTTCTTTTTCTTTGGTCTTGAGAAACTGATTTCTTTACCCAAGTGGTCTCAAATTACATAAGAGCCAAATGCACGATCTGAAAATAGCTGATGGGCCGGAAATATTTTTTAATGAAAATTTTTTTAACATAATACAAATTTTGTAAACTACGTTTTAAAATTCACTTACTAAATATTTACCAAGACCTATATAAGAAATAATAATAACATACCAAACGAAAAAAAAAGTTATATTTATTTTCTATCTGAAATCTAGAAGTTGGTTCCTGCAAGAAATTTCTATTGCTTACACTTTGCAATTCAAATGGATTGACAGTTAATTATTTAATTTTCAGACTGGCATCTATTTCATGTAATTCTAATACTTCAATAACCATTATACAACTTTCACTTAAACTAATACTTAACTAATTATGAAGACTTTACAAACTTTCTAGATAAGACAAAACTTGAGAATAAATAACAACTTATTCTCTCTCACTTATTTACAGAATTTTTCTTCGGCGCATACAAAAAAATAAAACACTGAAACAATATATATATTATTTGCATGTAAATAATTATAAACTTTTTTATTTCTTATTACAACTTGAACGTGATGGCGTTTCGATTCTGGCGATAAAGTGTGCAGCCTTGGACAAAAATGACTAGAAAGTATCTTCATCATGAATTGCAGATGCCCATTACTCAATTTGATCCTTCTCTTATTAATTTTCAATTGTAACAAAAAAAAGTTTTGCACATATAAATGTACTCCCAAACAAAATGATTTTTCCTATTGCGAAATTACGTTAGTGGGCGTATTTATTAAAAATTAAATCAATTTAAATAATAAAAATTTAATAGATAATTAAATAAAATTAATCAAATTTCTAATAAAAATTAATCAAATTTCTGTTTTCAAATCTTTGAATAAGTTGTTTTCAAATGTTTCCAAATCTTTATATTTCACCGCAAATTAATTAGCTCCATTCATAAATTTTTTATACATTATTCACGTTCATTTCAAGGGAATGACAATAATATAAATTCGGAGTCCAGATCATCCAAATCTTTAAACCTTTCTTCAAATGATTATCGTAATAATGCTATTTTTCTTGCATATTCTTAAGATTTTCCATTTGAAACAATGGAGTAAGATTTAAGATGTTGGAAATGTATGAAGTTTTTTTTATTCCAGTTGTGTTTCCCATAATTGCAATTTGACTTTAAAAGCTTTGATACAAGCATACATGTCAGTGATAAGTTTATTCTTCCCTTTCAGCTCTTTGTTGAGAATATTTAAATGATCGGTTAAGTCAACAAGAAATGCTAAATCACAGTCTTCTAGCCTCCATGTAAGCACACAGTGACTAAGACCCAGCTTACTCATTCCGTCTCTTTTTCCTTCATGAGTAGTAGGCACATAAGCTCAGTCTATATCTCTATGTCTCTGAACCTATAAGCACAGTATTTACAACGAAAATACAATTGGAAACTATTTGCGGACCGTCTTAAATTGCTTCGGGGCTGGATGCGGGCTGCCAGGTTGAGGTCACTGGCCTAATCTAAGCAGTCCCAGTTTGGTTCCTGAAAGCAAGGTAGCTTTTGTAATGAGTCATCCCGTTCTTTTCTGCTTAAAGGCCCCAGCGGCCGAGCAGTAAAGTCACTGAACACTGATAGTTCTGTCCGAAGTTCGATCCCGCAAACGGGCTGGCTGCATGGGTGTTTTCGTGTTTTTTCCAAGTGTAACGTGTATACGAGCCAGTTTATCTTAGAAAACTCTCCACTAAGTAATCCCTTCCCTTAGGCAGATAGTCCTCGAGGCTTTAACATAATCACATAAACCAAACCAAATCAAAACTTTCTGTTTAAGAGTTCAAATTATTTCTCTTGCCCATTTTAAATGAATCGTTTTATCTGAAGTCTAAAATTAGGGTGACGAGTCTTGTGTAAATGCTTTAAGCATTGGTAAAAGCTTTGCGAAAAGAGAAACAAAACAGTGTTACGAAAGAGATCAAATTAGGTGTATATAAAATTAGGTGATTAAATTAGGTGTATATATATATAAAAGGCATTACGTGACATATTGTAAATGATATTGCTATAATGACGTTTTTACATGTACCTTAATTTTACACTCACACGGTTTTTCGCATGAATTCAGTTATACAGAAAAATGATATCAAACTATGTACATACAAATGATTGGCTAATGACGAAGGTATAAATAAAATTGCAACGGAATTTAGTTATTGGATGAACAAAAGCATTTTTTTAAAGGCTGGTAAAAGCAGATGTCAGAAAGCGAAAGGGAACTGGATGAGCGATCTTCCAAGAAAAATATTAAAGCTAGGAAAAGAGGTGCTGAAATATGAAAAACTGATAAAGACCTGAAGCTAAGACTGCAAGGAACGCCTATATTAAACTACAATCTGCAAGAAAAGTCCTTAAAATTTATAATAAATTTCGAGAAGAAGAGGCTGAATTGACCGCAAACACAAAGCTAGCTCAACAAATAGAAAAAGCGGTACGAAATCATGCAGTTCAATTTTCGTGAAAGAAAATTTTCGCTAGCATAGAAAATTTAAGCTCAGGAACAAGTTTCACAGTTAACTGAAGAAAGATGGTTAATCTAGAGACTTATTTTGCACTTGCGATGAAACTAGATAAATTTCTTAATGTTACCTTTAAGAAAACTTGCATCTGTGAATAAGTCTGATCCGGACTAAGGCCCGAAAAAGGAGTGAAGAAAAGTAAAGTTCCCCTGATATACAGCAAGGTAAATGCGAGCGCAAAACAAACCGGTGCTTTTAAGAAAAATGAAAAATCTTCGTGCATTTAGAATATAAAAAGGGTGCTCAAATAAGAATGATATCGAGGAAGAGATTGAGTGAGAAATCGAGGAAGAAGGTATTTTCTTTAGTCTTAAGAATCGGTCGCTCTGGAATCAGTCATCAGTATCTGTTAAAAAACGAGTTTGAACCAGTTCGTTCTCATTGCAATGGTATGTTAACAATTTGTCTCATTTTAATTGAATGCATTCCTTTGAATGATTTTTCATCTGACCTATTTTAAATTCGTAATTTAAGCAACAATTTAATCGTAATCTATGTTTAACTGTTGTAATAGGGAAGAATCTTTATTCAAGAGGTTTCGATTGCTTTGGGATTTGAGTCTTGAATGTATAAATGATTCAATTTTAACATTCCGAACTTTATCAACTTTGGTTTTTAGCCTCTTATGTTCACATGCTCATAAGTGCATTCATATTCACATTTTCCATCATTTTATCACTAAACTTCATGTCCACATTTCTACTTCTGATTTTTATTATACATTAAATGCTTTCACATATTCTGTGATTTTAAGAGTACTCATTATATATTGTTCTGTAGGTTTTAATACCACTTGAAGGAGTTACATTTGCACATGTTATATTTTTCGGAATACACCTTCCATGCACTTTTGTACTTAAAATATTTTCAAGTTATGTTTTTTTCAGGTTTTAATACCAAAATCATACCGCACCATACAATGCTGAGCTTTCAGAGACCAGTGATATTATTAGACATCGTGCACACAGCGTTTTCTGTAGATCATTACAGCAGTCGTAAGAAAATAATAGTCGTCACATCGTCCGGTTCATTACAAAGGTTAATTGAGCTAATCTAGATTTTTATCACTTTTTTGCCATTTTAATAACTCATTTCTTGGTTTTGTTATTTTCGTTTTGACTTGCAATATGTCTGTAGAAGATTTCAGACATGATCTTTTCAATGTATGAACTTAATTTCTCATTTTCTTTCAGGTCAGCAGTAAATACTATAAACGCCTCATTAGGAGGCGGCTTAGCAGGACTGGTTTATACGTAAGTTGAATGTTTCAATTCTCAACATAGACTTTGCAAATTTAGGTTCTTAAACAAAATAACTGCTTAGAAATTTAAAATTGCTTCTATGCTTACACTGCTTACGTTTCTCGCAGAAATAACATAATTTTCCATAAAATAGTGGATATTGCTCCTGCTAGATTAATCTAACACTAGAACCTCATACTGCTTCAGTTTCCATAGCTATCTGTCTATATTTTGAACTCCCGCCTCGTTCAGTGAAGAAAACTGCGGGGAAACAATTTTAAATCCTGTGGCGAAACTGCCGAAACAATTGATCAGCCATCCGCTCAGCATATACAGCTGTAAGGCTGACAGCATATATATTGATTAACCGCGCTCAGTTGGAAATTTGATTAACTTCATCAACGGGAATCTAGAAAGAATTTAATTCACTTTCTGTGGAATACTAAGCAGGAACTATAACATCTTCTATATAATATTTATTGTTGGCGATAACTTTCAACTAAAGATATATTTAAAAAAGTAAATAATAATCAGCAGTTCCTTTAATAAATTTGGTTAAACACACTGCTGGCCACCCAAACTGCAACACCAAGAAAGACAAGAGATATCACAACAAAATTTATTTAGTAGATAACATGTTGAGGAAGTATCAGATGATTAAATTTATAGACTTCTGTGAAGTGTGGTTCCTTCTAGAATCAGTAGCCAGAGTAACCGCCATTGTTGGAGATCACCGCTGCCACACGCCTCGGCATTGATTTAAAGAGACTTTGGATGTGTTCTTGGGGTACAGCAGACCAAGCAGCTTCCACACGTTGCCAAAGTTGATCTGGTGTGGCAGCTTGGGATGTAATCTGGGTCAATCGTTCAGCAACCATGGACCACATGTTTTCTATCGACGAAAGATCCGGAGAGCGAGCCGGCCAGGGAAGCAATTCAGTTTGGCGATTGAAGAAGAACCCTTGGACAATGCGTGCCACGTGTGGTCACGCATTATCCTGTTAAAATATGGCTGTGGGCAAGCCCTGAAGGTAAGAAAGGACAACTGGCTCCAACACCTCGGAGATGTAGCGCTGGCTGTTTAAAGTATCGGCAATGTCTACTAGAGGAGTGCAAGAGTACCGCCCCATACCATAATACCCGGTGCAGGACCAGTGTGGCGGTGCATAACGCAGCTGTTCAGCATCCTCTCTCCACGGTGTCTCCAGACTCGAATCCGACCATCGTGGTGTTGCAGACAGAAGCGTGACTCGTCAGTAAGGACAATTTCATTCCATTCTGCCGTCCACATCCTTCTTTCATCGCACTATTGTCGGCGGAGACGTCTGTGGATCTGCGTCAAGGATAAACGAAGCAATGGACGTCTTGCGGACAGACCACTCTGCTGTAAACGGCGTCGAATGGTACGCTCAGACACTGGATGATGCGTTACAGACTGAATGTGCTGTGCTATGTTTCGTGATGTGACTGAGCGATCCGTCACTGCCATGCACGCAATGTTCCTGTCATCACGTGAAGTGGTGCACTGAGGTAGATGCGATCGAAGACGTCGGTCCGTCATATCCTTCTGCATCCAACGGTCACATATCCTCATTACAGTTGTTTGGTTTCGTCCAACACGACTACCGATTTCCCTGAAAGATAATCCACACTCTCGGTAGGCCACTATCCTTCCTCTGTCGAACTTGGCTATTTGATCAAACGATGATCGCTGTTTACTACGAGGCATAATTGATCGTTTTTTTTTTTAAAACCACAAGAAAAACACAATTGCCGAACTTGAAATCGTCGAAAACTCCAAGCCTTAAATAACGCTTTGAAGTGGCGCAACAGGCGCGCGTGGTGTGTGTCTGCGCTGAAATTCTAATCATTTGCATATCTCACCTCCGCTAATGCATGTTGTAAATTTCATGTTATTTGCATGCTTTCTTCAAGGTGTTGCACTTACGGTAGCCAGCAGTGTATAAGAGCAGAAAATGGTTTATTTTAGTAAAAGGTAGTAATGTTGTCTAAAAAATAAACCTAGGAAATAATGATGCGAAAAGTAAGTAAATCCGATTATGGAGTCGTTAAACTGCATTTAGAATAAATAAACTTTGTCCTCGGAAGCTCCTTTTTCTTATCATAGACCCTTTGTGTGCAGAGCATAGCATATTGTAGCAAAAATTCTCGAATAATTATAACTTCTACGTTTTGCTATAATCCATTAATCTACTCCGATCCATTAAGTTATAACAACGAAAATAAAGGAATTTAGAGCCTCCTCCGATTCTTTAAGCTTCAAGAAAACAACATTCTTGCTTATTCTTCAACCTAAAGCATCTGAATAAATGGTTTCGACACAATAATAAGTGTAGACAGAGTTTAGTTAATTTTGTTGTCAACCTTATCGACATAACTGACGAGAAGGTGCATAAGTATTGCTCATTTATTACATGTTATGCAACTACATGGCCCAAAGAAGCTACATGTGCATTTGAAAATTGTATTTATAGTTTCATTTTCGAACATAACTCGAGAGAAACTTTGTGAGACGTCAAGAAAACATAATTGTGTCTTAAACTATCATGTTGGCGAGCATTTGTGGAATAAGCTGGAGTATAATTTAAAAATAATAACGCTGAAAAAAGTATATATTAAAAGTAAGAAAGCAAGATCAACGTATAAGAAATTTCTAACTAAACTTTATGAGAAGAAATTAGTAGTAAAACAGGATGCATAGAATAAAGAAAATATACAGGGTACGGCAAAGTAATTGATGGTTTTGGAAAAGAATTGAAATTCCAAACGGAAAAGTGCAAATATGCATTTTCTCATATATATTTATTAGAAAAGCTCTGAATTTTGCTGTGCTAACATTATGTTTTGAATATAACGCGTGACAGACAATTACCCTGATATCAAATACATTCTTGCACTTAAGGTCGAAGAACATCGTTGCATCTTGAAGCATTGCCTGAGAAATTCGTCGCATGCATTCTCGGATTCGGCATTTTAACTCGGTAATCGTAAGAAGATGCATTTCGTACACTTTGTGTTTGAGCTACCCTTAAAGGAAATAACCAAAACTGCTAAATCATTTGGTGTTTTCGTAACATGATATCGGTCGTCCTGGGAACAAACTCCGAAGGAAGGTCCTAGAGATCTTTGTCACGTGGGCTTCTGCTGAAACCCCATTCTTTGCGGTGACAAGGACCTATATTCCTATATTCGAATATTACCGTCTACCATTCAGAGTTCCTGACTACTTCGTCTGCTTCATTTTCAACTAAGTATCGTTCAAACATGTCATTCTCAGAAAATGCAGATTATATACTATTACTTTGGCACTGCTGATGGAAGGGGACGTCATCTAGTGTCTGCAGTAATCAAGCGATGCCCGGCTTCTGTTACCTTGGCATTATAAAGAGGGCGTTGATGCACTTCCTATGGATTCTCTGGGATTCCGTAGCAGTAATTTTGTTTCTTGAGAATAATAAATAAATCTACTTCAAAAATGAAGTGTTGCATAGTCCAAGACTTCAACTCCACAAAACTCCCGACTTTACTAACCACGATGACTGTCATTACAGAAGCTGGGATGGTACCTATTCACATTTGAAACAAGTCAGTTGTTTGTAATGCAGTCTTTATTTTTTAAACGTATTTAATATTATAGAACAAAACCTAAGCGGTAAAATAGCTTAACAGAACAGCAGGGCTGTTTAAAAATTTCGTTTTCTTTTTCAAAAATCCCTTTACAAAAATAGCTAACTTTCCAATGGCAAATAAGCTTCAATCGCTTTTCAGTAAAAAATACCTAATCTGGTCTATTAGCTGTTATACCTTAGACAGTATGACTGACACAACAGCTTTTCTAAATTTGAATTTTCTTGGTGATATTTAACACATACACACTTATAGTATATATATTTAATGCTGAGGAAGGTGTATATAAAACATTAAAAACGAATTCCTTTCCATGTTAATTTTTACTACTGTATGAATACCACTCTTCAGAATTTTAAATATTTACATGATTTATATGACTTTAAATGATGTTTTTAGTTATTTTAAGTTTTTACTAAAAACTACATTTAGTTTACTACTAAAAACACAAAGGCTACCACAGATCATGTGAAAATTTGACGAAGTCTACCACATCACATTTGATTGGCAGGAATTTCAACTTCTAAAAAAATTATAGAGACAGCCTTCAGTAAAGTCCGATTGAAGTTGAATTTTGGGCGATCCTACATTTTTATTTTTCTTGTTAATCACATCTTGATCATGAATCAGTACTTTCTCTTGCTGTTTCCATTATTGTATGGAATATTTGCCAATGAGGCAAAAGAGATGGCGCTTCCAAATTTTCTTTTAAAAACCATATTTAGGAAAAGTACTTCAAAAAGTTTTACCGATGAGCTTTGAAGAAGGTCAAATTTACTTTTATAGAAATAAGAAAAAGTTTGCTTTGCTAATATTTTTGCTTCCCAAGTAAAAATCAACTAGTTACCTTGAGGTTAAATTTCAAAGCGGAAGTTGTTAAGGCTACGATACTTTTATAGAAAATTTCTAGCTTTGTATTTTTATTCGTTTTTACAGCTGATGAATTTCCTTTCAGACTTACATGTAGCAGTTCATCGCTTGCTTATACTACGTATTTTAATGTAATAAATTTTTGTAATATCGATATTATGGTTTGAAAAAAAACACTATTAGGGCATTATTTTTTTTCCAATGTAATGCTATACTGAATTAAATCATGATTTCATTTCATTAATTGACCTGATGTAAACAAACTTTTATAACTGTTCAAGAGCTGCGAAAATAATAATGAAATCGAATAAACGTGCAAGAAAAATAAGAAAAATGACTATCAACTTTTAAAAGTAACTAGTTATTATTTTTCTGAGATCTCATAGCTATCAAATCTTTGCCTTTAAAATTATCACCCTGTAGCATTTTCTGTGTGTAATAGTAAAGAAGCTATGCTTAAACATTTTCGTAACCTGTCGCCCTCGTCAGTGCAAAAAATACTAAGAGAAACACGTGGTAATATTCGTTTCTGCATGTTTTCTTACCAAAATCTTTCAAGATAAATTAATTTGCTTCATAGTTAACAATAAAAAATTTTCTTTGAGTCTCAAATTCCAAAAGTATTACCTAGAAGAAATGTTTTTCCCAGTCGTTTTAAAATCACACGCTCTCTTCAGCTTAACTTTAATACGATTTCTATTTTCTGTTTTAACGTCTGATAATGCATACAGTTTGAATGAAGTACTAGATATTACAAGGTAACTAAACCATAGTAAAGGGGCATTATTATCATCGTGGTCTAGGTCTGAACGTATTGTTTAGAGCTTAATGCAAAGATTCCTTCAATATAAAAATATTCGAAATTAAGTTAAAAAAATTACGCAAACAACACATTTTAAGATAATTTTGGCTTTATTTTGTCAGGAAATTAAAAAAACAAGTTGCTGATATTTTCATTTTAATCATTTTGACCACTTCCCGAATATTAATGTTTTAAAATCATACCGTTAAAATTATGATCATAATCTTACAAATAAAGTTTGGATTAAATAAAGTAATATTTTAGTTTTCCAGTAAATTTCGTTGTTTAAACTTTTCATTTCAAATTTATGTTAACAGTATCTTAAAGTCCCAGTTAACTACGGTTAGCAAACACAAAAAGCAGAGTTTAATAACATTCTAATGGTGCTCTACACCAAATTCTTCTATGCTTCTAAGTTTGTGATTTGGTTCTGTTACTTATTATGAGATGTACTATACTATAAAAACTATACTATAAAAACTTAATTAAATTAATTACATGATAAAAAAACTCTAATTTTATTCAGGATTTTGACATATTATTTGTTAAAAGCATGACTGTAACTTGAACTGCACTTGTGAAATTTTTTTTTCGCCTTTTCAGGTATGTGAAGAATAAGCACTTTTTAGTTGGTGATTTAATAAATTCTATCCTGGGAGCACTGGTTGCCGTAACAGGTAGTAAAATATAGTAAATTATCAGTTTATTTTAATCTTACGTGATAATTAGTGTAAATATTTAAAATATTTTAATATTAACGCATGCCTTTTGCGTACGCATAGTTATGTATAATTTAAAGGGTAGGAATGGAAAGGAATTTACTGAAATATTCAAAAAGTTTTAAATTATTGCTTTAAACTGGCCTTTTAAAATTAAAACATGTTTTTCGCTTTTCGTTAATTCTGACTTTTAGTTTAAAACAAATAGTCTACCAATTTCTTTAAAACTTCTATTAGAATTAAATTATATGTAATCTTTATCCAGTAATTTCCTAATAAATTTTGATTTAGGATCTAATTTCTAGGATTAATGTCAGATATTATTTCTACATACTGATAATCTTATTATATATGTTGTATATTATAATTCATGGTTTAGCACTTGATTGCCATTTTATGTAAATAACGGAATTATTTACTTTGAACTGCAGTGCAATAGAAAAAAATTAATATAATATGGGCAAAAAATCTGTAAAAACTTTACAAACTCATGGAAAATCAAAAAATGATCGAATTTAAAAACGACGCGTGATATAAGCATTGAATACCAATGGTTCCTCCTAAAGTAAAAAATTAAAAAATAATTAATTACTTCCCAGCTAGATGGCGAATATAATTTTGACTACGTAGGAAATATGCAAATCAGGACGATATACTGTAAGAATATGAGTCCGTAACCATTCTGCATTCAGTTCGTCATTGTGAATAGAGTATGTCTGAATAAATGTTAAGTTACTTTAACACCTGCAGGAAGAAATTAGATATTCGCAAGTAGCCATTGTGTATAAAAAAAAACTTGAAGAACTGGAACAAAAGCTGTGATTCGGCCGTTTTACGTGCTCTCAGATTAGTTTTACGCAAAGTATAGACCACAAAAATGAACTCAGCACGAAAGAACTGGAACAACTTTTAGAGGCAACAGCAAAAGGCGACAGTGAAGGCAATGTCTTCCCACTTAGAAGGAAAGTTAAATGAATGAATGTTAATCTTAAGTGATTAATGATTAAGTGATTAATCTTAAGTGATTCTTAAGTGAATGAATGTTAAACTTTGTTGAAAAAACTTTTTTACGTTAACTACGAATCGACAACCGTTGCTTTCCGAAACGTTGTTACGAGCACAGAAGAATCTGAGGACTAGAAAAAGCCTTTAACACCTGCAGAACTAACAATCATTGTCAACCAATTTGCGGAAACTGATTTGCTGAAGAAGCATGCAAGAACCGAAAGACCATGTTTAATGGAGTCGTGTTAGGGACATGTTGCATCCGAAATGAAAGCGCTAACATCCGAAGCAGCGACAGGGACGAATAACTACTCGTAAAGCTGGAAGACGATTGGCTTACGGTGTGCAATATTCTTTATGGAACCCAGGATGTGTATTCGTACTATGAATTTTTAGGTAATTCAAGGAGCGAAACCTTTGCTACTTGGGCTTTACCTAAAATAGCACAGGAACCGAACTGGGTGTTAAACACCTTGTGAATATATGAAGCCCATTTTTTGCTAAATGAAGACGTTAACACTCATAAGTGTCGTACTTGGGTTACGTCCCGTCTCTGTGAATATTCGTAGAAACCACTTCATTCCCCAACGGTGAGAGCGTAATGTGCTTATACGAATTCTTTCACTTTAGGACCCTTTTTCTTTAAAGCGATGCCCAGTAAATGGTTAGACAACTTGTACAATGAATGCAGAATGTTGTTTAAAGATTTTGGGCGAGTATGTAATGCAGTACTTGCAGGAAAGAGATGTACTGTCTATTACGGTAACATTTATGATCTTAGAAAGCCCTCCACGAAAGCATCCCTTCCCTTAGGCAGATAGCCCTCCAGGCTTTGCCGTTATCACATAAATCAAACCAAACCAATCATTCGTTTACATGAAAGAAGAAAATAAGTCGATTACTTACATATTTTTCTAAAGAAAATTTAAGTAAAAGCAACAACATAAAGTAAACAACATAAAAGATGCAGACAATTTTATTAATATTTTACAAATTTTACATTTTGTGTTTTATTGTCAGTCGGGAACTTATATAAGCACTGGAAAATATTTTATATAGACATTTAGACTACTTCAAAAGCTTAACAAAAGAATGCATACATAGTGACTGCCACTTCTGAAAGAAAACTGCTCTAGAAAAGTGGTTCTATTGTAGTGACGAGAAAGTATAATTTTTTTCTCATTTTATGAATTAAGCATTCTTATGATAGCTGCTACTCAGTATGAACTACGAAATGTGAAGAGATTTATCGAGTACGATATTTCATCGCTGTTCTCCAGAACCTCATTTGTTAAGTGTTTAGAGATTTCTTTCGATAAAACAAGTTAAAAAATTTTTATGGTAAAACCTTTTCATTATACACTCTTAGACAAAAACCACGACGCACTGAGAAAATATAAAGCAAACTGGACACAAATTGATATGCATACAGGTTTCAACGGAAAATGCAAAATTTTACATTTTGGCTGCCAATGAATGAACGGTTGTCGCTACAGCGCATCTGATCTGCGCAACTGGAAAGATATTTAAGAGGAGAAATTACGATTCCAGGTCATAAATTCTTCACGAATTTCATTCCGTGTACTCTGGCAGACAGTAACTATGCCTCGCATACAGGTGCGCGAACGATATGCGCAGATGTCAGATTTAGAGAGCTAGTGTAGTTGGGCTCAAGATGTCAGAGGTCAGTTTTTAGATGTCAGAGAGCTAGTGTAGTTGGGCTCAAAGAAGCCGGTTGGTCTTATCAGCGAATAGCTCGACATTTGAGCAGGAGCGATGCCACTATTAGACGATGTTGGCAGGAATGGGTGAACCATGACCGCACACAGAAGAAGCGGTAGGCCTAGAGAAACGACAGACCGTGAAGACCGAGCAATTGTCAGAGCGGCACTCACAGCCCCAGATGCATCATTATCATCGATTGTACCTGCAACTAATGCTTCAGTGACCGTAAGGACCATTCATAGACGGCTCACAGAAAGGGCGCTGAGGTCACGGCGCCCCTTGCGCCGACTACCATTGACCTCTGTGCAACGTCATGCCCGTTTGCAGTGGTGTCGGGCTCATTCGCACTGGAATGTCACTGACTGGAGTAGAATAGTCTTCAGTGATGAGTCCCGCTTTGAACTGAGCCCCGATGACCAGCGAAGGCCAGTCTGGAGACGTTCCGGACAGCGGTGTGATACCAACCTGACTGTCTTCCAGCAGACAAGCCGACAACCAGGAGTGATGGTCTGGGGTGCCATTTCATTTCATAGTTGGACCCCTTTGGTTGTCATCCGTCGCACCCTTACAGCACAGCGGTACGTTGACGAAGTTCTAAGACCCGTTGTGTTGTCCTTCATGTCACCCTGGGCTTACATTTCAGCAAGATAATGCCCGCCACCCCACTGTACATGTTTCTACTGCTTGCCTTTCTACATTACCTTGGCCAGCAAGGTCGCCGGATCCCCTATTGAGCATGTCCCTACATTACCTTGGCCCTATTGGATCCCTACATTACCTTGGCCTTATTGAGCATGTTTGGAGCATTATGGGCAGGGCCCTCCAACCAGCTCTGGATGTTGACGATCTAACGCACCAGTTGGACAGAATTTGGCACGATATCCCTCAGGAGGACATTCGCAACCTCTATCAATCGATGCCAAGCCGAATAACTGCTTGCATAAGGGCCAGAGTTGGACAAAAGCGTTAGTGACTTTTTCATTTTGTGAAGCTCTATCACTTCAATAAATCATTCAATTTTTCTCAAACTGTAATAACTTGTTTTTCTGTACATGTACATCACTTCTACCGATTTTCGTCCCATTCGGATAACTCCTTCTTGGTACTTCGTTTTTTTTTTTTTTTTTTGTCTAAGAGTGTATTTGCGTGAATTTAAATCACTGACGTTTGCTGTTTAAGATTTCTTATAACATAAAACAAAAAGTCAATGATTTTTTTAATATTTAAATATATTCAGCGAACTTATTATTATATAAAGAGCAGTTTATATTTAAGGGCATCTAACGATTTCTATACACGTAAACACTTATGCACTCATGTATACACCGTAACCACGAAAGCCCTTACTCGGGCTTTATTTTCTCAGCCATTGCTTTTAAACATATACTTCCAGTTACCAAAATGTTTGAAATGATGCAAATTTGCATCTTTTGACATTTTTAAATATTTTTTAAAATCACTTTTATAAAAATTACAAAATTTAACCTTTTTATACGGTCCCTATACTTAGGAATTTATATTCATCATGAAAAAAAGAAACAAAAAATTAGACTCCCAATCGAAAAAAATTGGCCGATATATTTAATTTCAAAATTTAGGATATCTAACGCCATTTTCTACTTGCCTTGAACTACTCAAGGCAAAATTAATAAATAAATTACAAGAATTCGAAGTTGATTTTGCCCCTTAAATGACAATGTTTTTTGTGATTTACTAGTGTGTAACATCCTTTAGTTTATAATTTTGTTATATCTAGTATGTCAAAAGAACTTTCACGTAAGCAATTTATAAGTTTTCAAACTTTAAAACAAGTTGTAGAGACAGTAGGTTATTTAGAAGCAGGACAGATGAAAAATGAGCAATGCCGTCGCCGGGAATCGAACCACAGACTTCTTGGTTACGCGTCGAGCGTGCTGACCACTACACCACGAAGGTATGCGAAGAAGGCGAGAGTAATACCTTTTAAAGTTATTAATATTCTCGAAGTTTTCAAAATATTAATCAAACTAACAATATTTTTAATTCAAAATTTTTCCGCAGAGAGTTGGCCAAATGCCAACATTGAAGCCTTCCAACGTTTTTTAGAATGGGAATTCTGTAAGATACTGAGAATAAGATCTCCTTTTGGAAAAAAATTATATTTTTTGATACTTTAATGATAATCTGCATAGAAATGGTCGTTATTTAATCTATTAAGGCATTGCTTATGATAGCTACCTTTCAGTATCAACTACGAAATGTGAAGAGAGTATGATATTTTCTAGACAGTACGATTTTACATATCAAGTACGATATTTTCTCGCTATTCTCCAGAGACTCATTTGTTAAGCTGTGGCGTTCCACCCTTTTATATAACAAGTGTATAGAAATTTCACGAACAGCTAAGCGAATAATCTCTTTAGTTCAGGAACAGAGACGTAAACTCAAGAAGGGTTAATTACACTTTATCGCTCAAAATAAGATTTTACCCAGTCGGCCCGTTTCTCAGGGCATACAGCAAAAGCCTCTACTTAGGCTTGAACTCAAAATAATAAGAACTAAGACTTAACTAAAAAGATATAGCCGAAGCTATCAAAATTCTAAGTAGTTGGTCCCTAAATGTCGAATAAGCTAGCGAAGCTATCAAGGGCCTGAAATAACGGCCGAGCGTAGTAACAGCTTAGAGAGAAACGCAGCCAAAAGGCGAACGCGCGCTAGTCAGAAACTCTGAGTCTCTCTCTCTCTGAGTAGTCGGTGGAACTTCGACTTAAATACTACTGTTACTCATTTGTATTAGAGATTCTAAAAACACATTCTGGTAGGAAATTGTAAGCTGAAAATAGAAGGGACAGGAAGATAGCTTAAACTAAACATAACTGTTAGAAACTTAGGATAAACTTTCCAAGTGTTTAGAGATTCCTTTCGATTAAAAAAAAAAGTTAAAATGTTTTTATGGTAACACTTTTCAATTACATTATTAACATCAGAAACTTTTATCTTAACTGTTTTTTTATTTTTAGTTAAGTAGAGAAGCAAACATTTTGCTCTTCAGTTTGTGTACAGTCTCAGTATATGATCTGCAACTTTAAAGTGAAATATGTCGGCCAATTTTTACGTACGGAAGTTATAGGAGTACGGAAAGTAGTATCGGAAGTTTATAGTAAGGAAGTAGTTTTTAAGTACGGAAGTTTTATCGTTTTGCATTTTTTTCGCACTTTTAACATGTACTTATATGTTCGAATTTTTCTTAAATATAAGACCGGAGTAAAGTATAAAATTTTAGCTTTCTTAATTTTTTCAAAATTGATTGTTTAAAATACTAAAACATGAATATTTGTATCATTTAAAGCATTTTTGTGATTGGAAGTAAACATCTATGACCAATGGTTGCAAAAATAAAGACTGTTTAAGACTTTTGTAGGCGCGGTGTATAGGTAGATAATGAAGTGTATAAACGAAAAGGGATTTATAAACGGATGATGTTGTACTGCATCATTTGAGGGAGAAGTTTAAATATAAATTGAAATACTTATTTTTTAACCATTTTATTATTTTAATTAGTATTCCATTATTCCAGCTGGTTCTGGTTTCCTCCGAGCTTGGGAATCTCTTGTGGTTGGAGCCATCGGAGCCATACTAGTAAGTATGGTTCCTCCTTTTATGGATAAATGTCACATTGATGACCCAGTAGGAGCCGTGGCTGTACATGCTATGGGAGGCTTATGGGGCATGCTTGCAGTTGGACTCTTCATTGACAACGACAGTTTGCTCAATTTAAGTCAAGGAAGGAGTGGTTTATTCAAAGGTGGTGGTTTTTATCTTCTTGGAGTTCAACTACTTTCTTGCGTGGTAGTCAGCGCCTGGAGCATGTTTACAACCTTTGCCATCCTAAAGGTATGACATATGAGATTTTATACATTTGAAAAACTTAAAGAAAAATTTGGAATTATGAATGCAATTTCTGTTTTCTTTCGGGAAAGGAGATGAATTTATTCTTTATAACTAAGATTTTTCAGAAAATACTAGACACATAATCGGAAAGAGGATGAAAATTAGTTATGAGAATTGGAGTTATGTAAGTAAAACTTTCAGAACTAGTTTCAAAGGTCTGGTCGTATATTTTTCTGAAACTGCGAGAGTGACACTAGATGATATTACAGTGCTCAATATTGAAACTGCAACTGCAAGAAGACATTAGAAATTGACACTGATAGACATATTTATAATACGAAAATGAACAAAAACTGGAGATAAAAAATATTCATAGCTTATCGATTTATTCAATATGGAATATTAACATCATGTACGAAAATACACCCACTTACACATCTTGGCATGCTATCAATGAAGTCATCAACCGCATGTTTTGCCGCGCTATAAGCACTTAAGCATAAAAAGTGTAAAAGCATTACGATTGGCAGCTGACTTTTACTTTTACAACCAACCAATGACTTCACACGTATGCTCGACGGACAAATCTGAAGGTGCAGCAAGCCACAGAAGCACATCAAGTCACATAGCCTATTTACAACATCAGCAGCAACACGCGGCCTAGTGTTATCACGTTGAAAAACAGTTACTGGGATATCTTATTGGAATGGCCACTGTTTCCATTATTAAATTAATATAACGTTGAGCTGTCAGTCTACTAGGAAAGAAGACTAAATGGGGTCTCTCAGCGTATATTGTGTCGCCTCACACCATTATTACAAGAGCAGAGCCAATATAATATATTGTGTCTCAGACATTGATCATGTAGTCTACAGACCAATCTCCGATCATTACTACCTCCAAGACAAAAGCAAGATTAATCTCAAAAGAGGATAGTCCTTCATTCTAGAGCCTCTCTTGCTGCCTGGATGTACACCAGGATATCCTTTGGGAGCGATCCCTTGAAATCGATGAAACATCTTTTTCCAGTCGGCTGGCTTTTAGTCCAATATTGCTCAAACGCCTTCTGGTGGTTTGTGTAGACACTGCTGCAACTCCTGAGCTTAGAATGTGACGCACAAGTTCACGTGCATTTGAGGCCAACCATCGGCCGAGCGTTAAGTTGCTGAACACTGGTAGTTCGGCCTGGGGTTCGAGTCCCGAAGCAGAGACTGGCTGCATGGAGTTTTCATGGTTTTCCAGATGTGTGATGTGTGTACGAGCAAGTTCCTCCTACAGTGTCCTTCATGAACACATGCCTTCCCTTAACTTAGGCAGACTGCTCTCGAGTTCTTTGCCGTAATCCAATAAACCAATCACCTGTATTTGATTAAATCACTTGGCACCATGCCTCTAAGCTAACGATCCGTCCGAGCAGGAGTTCGCATCTTTCCACAACTTGCTGTCATCTGAGTTCGTCGTTATTCTCGCAATCACTGGTATAGACAATATTGAACATTGCTGGTATTTCGGACTAAACATGTAGCTGTCTGCTGGAGTGATAAACGAATACCTCTGAGTTGAACGATTCTGTCCCCTTGCGACAGGTGATAAGAAGTGAGTGACACGTGAAACAACATGCGGTATCATACTATCAAATAACAACACTTAATTAAATTTCTAAAGTCTCATGTGACAGGAAACAAAATTCATTGGTCTACTCCTTCGTATCACCGAATCACCTCCCACATGCTGTAGATCGGAAAGAGGCATTTAAAAACGTTATTATTTATGTGTCTTAGCTACACTTACAATCTCCCTTATACACATTTGCGTAACCTTATGCTTTTCCTTCTCGGTGTCGCAATTACTATGTTGAGCGCCGGGTAATTCTTTTGAATTAATTTGATTTAGAACCGGGTAGTTCTTTTGAATTAATTTGATTTAGTTTGCCCATTTTTAACATACTGCAAACACACTTTAAACATTTTTCCCATTCTAAAATATTAAGAATCAAAACAGCTGTTAAGTAATTAAAAATATAAAAAAGCTTAGACGAAAATAAATCCGAATTTGGATCTTTAGAATGGTAATACAACAACCCACTTGACTTATTTATTCTCGAAATGTTAACTTAACAACTCTGATTTAGTTACTTGACTTGATAGAATTCATCTGGTTGATGCAGCTAAGATAATGGCAAAATTTGTACAGAGTATTCAGGAATAAACCTTCTCGTAAACTATTAACTGGACTGGCTAGTTGTCCAAGGAAATCTATGCACTCCGTTATTTTGGAGACACATGCTTATAGATATCCAGGTCCATTATGTTGTGAAAAGAAAAAAATTGCGTGTTTTTATTAATTTTTAAATTTAACTTGCATACTCAACCTCTCTTGGTGCCGTGACAAACTAAAAAAAACAACTAAAATACTCATAAAAATATATGAGTTCATAAAATCAAATCATAGAGACTGGTGTTTGAAAACAAATTAATTAATACCTTAAGCTATATTAAATTTTCATAAATCCTCAACACAAATTCAGTTTTATCATATCAACTCTCAACTCTTAAGTTCAATGAAATGAAAAATCCTCCCTGGTGTTTTGTTAAACTCAAAATATTAATATTCATGTAAAATGCATTACCGACACTGAATCATTAACATGCTATCTCTCACTAAACTAATTAATCAGCTTTGCTTCCTGTAAACACATAAATTTCAATACAACCTTAGAGATAGCCACAAACACTTAAAAGTAAAACACAGAACAGTTCAAAACACCAGGGAGAAATAAATCTCACACACTAAGAAGTCAAAAACCAGTTCAGTTAAATTAATAAATCTGATCGTATAGTTTTAACCCTCATTAAATTCTCCTACGCCCACAATAAACTACCCAGGTTCGAATGGAAGTTTAACCATGTTTTCCGAAAGGATCACATGGGTGACCTACAGTAGACCACAAGATAAAACACACAAAAAAAAACATACAATAGTAAAACAAATAAAAACATTTATTTAATATTCCAAAAGATTATCCATTCAGAATAGCTGGCCAGACTACCCCTACAAACATTTACTAAAAATTACTCCCAATTCTTCATGCGGCAATCTAAACCATTATCAATATTGTATTCAAAATTACAATAATTTCGTAATTATCGCTGAACCATACTTAAGTAGACTGAAACATTTTTTATTTCTTTAAATATTTCCAAATCTTACCAAAATCTTAATGAAACAATTTACAATTTCTATTAATTTTAGAAGGTTACTCAAGCATTTAAATTCACACTACATATACAAATATTTAAATCAATTTTCGTTTAAGTGAAAGATGAAGTTTTTTTCTAATAATCGATTTCACAAAATCCTAAATCAGTTAAGGGCAATAAGTTTGAGGACACATATAGAATTAAATACAAAATCAAAAAAAAAAAATAATCAACTCACAGTGGAGAAAATTCCTGTCCAGATTTCGTCTCCCTAATTGTCTACGAAACGCACGTAAAAGAAATTCAAAAATCTTTCTTCATCAATGCCGCACCAAATTGTCAATTCTTCTGTTGTAGAAAAACTTCCTCATGGATACAGCCCTGCATGGAAGGAGGTCCTACTTAACATGAATGTCCACCAACATTTCGATGATGTTCTCAATAAAGATAAGTGCACGCCGCAGAAATCTGTAAGTAAAGCCCACCTACTTCTCAATGATGTTCTCGCTGAAGATAAGTGCAAGTCGCAGTAATGTGCAGGTGAATGACATTTTTCTCCTAATTTTCTCTCATTAATCTGGAACTAGAGCGTGAGCTTTAAATCATATTTTTCCTCAAGGAAAAACCATCAGTGAGAATAGGACATAGCCGCAGACCTTCAGAAAGGATTCGCCGACGACGATACGATGGGAGCCCGCATCGTTCTCGGGCCAACTCTCGCACAGACAACCCCGAAAAGGGGCCGCCAGGCTCTCTCTCTCCCCTCAAAAAGGACTCGTAAAAATCTGACAAAATCTTGAAAAAATCTCCGTCGCCACGGGAGCGACCAAATTTAAAACCTCGCGATGCTCAAAAAGTGCACCGCCTCTGAAATTACTATTGGTTAAAAAAATCCATAGAATTAAAACTCACCAATGTTACACAAAACAGTAACCTTCTGTAACCACTAGAAACAGATCAATAAATACCCAACAAAATTCTAAGAAAATCAGTCCTATCCTTTCACAATGACAAGCCCCTTATTTTTCAAGCACAAAAACAAAGTAGTAAATCTGTTAAAGTTGCGACTCTTCAGACAAATCCTAAACCTTTGCACCCTCATAATTCTATCAAGAATCGGCGCCGCTAAGCGGATCGCCTTTGAACGAGAAAAACACATGTTCGTCCCCCAAGAAAAGGGGACGAAAAAATGCAGCTGGTCGCTGACCCTTGACCCCAAAATTCTCCTCCCGTGAGAACGCAAAAACAGGCTGTCGCTGTACGAGCTTTTCTGCTAACTTAAAGAAATTTTACCCAAATCAAAAGAAATAATTTAGCGACAGTATAATTTAAAAATTACATCTCTAACACGAACATTAAAATTTTACTATTCACTGTAAATTAATAAAATTAATAAACACTGTAAAATAATACTTAAAAATCTACACAACAGTAAACACGGTGACACGGTAAGGGGCTAAGTGGATTATAGATGATATGAAATTACTATTCAACTAGGAGATAGAGTATATATGCAAGTGGGCAGATATATATATATATATATATATATATATATATATATATATTATGATTAACTTTTTATATATTTTTTTTTTTTTTTTTTTTTTTT
>KK122222.1:152211-217615 GCA_000611955.2 Stegodyphus mimosarum
AAAAAAAAAAAAAAACTCAATGATTAATGAAATGTTTATTTCATACTTACTAAGTAATTACTTGTGACAAGTACTTGCAATGAATTTAATGAATTTGAAATATTTAGGCGTGATATTGCGAGAGCCCGGCGGCCCCTGATTTTGGCCGCCCGCGTTACTTTTACGTGCTGTCCCCCCCGCTAGGAACGGCCCTGATTCAGAGGAAAGGTTTGTGTAAAACATTGACTGTATTTCAACTAGAATTCCATTTGTATTTTCTACTGCTGCTTGAAAACAGTACTAGTTTATAAAGAATGAAGTAATAGCTGCTTCCTGGTTAAGTTATGGCAAAAAGCTCTCGAGGATTGTCTGACTAGGGAATAAAATCATTTTCAAGGGAAACTGGGTTGAATTTACACCATACATGGAAAAAAGCCACGAGCGCCATGAAAACTAATCTCCAAAAATTATAGTAATTACAGAAATTTGAAGATACACCAAATTTTTTTCCAGATAAATGCAGCTTTTAAAGCAACTAATAAATTCCAACTAAATGCAGCCAGCTTTTTATTTCGCAGATTTTTTATATTGATATTTCATTTCTAACAGTTATAAGAAAAGTTGAAAATAGGAACCTGAAACAGAAAAAAAACTAAACATTTTATATTAAGTTGTAGATTTTGGATTTAAAAAGTTCAGTACCTAGGAATCGTTTCTTCTCTGTTATTTCGAACCTCTAAAAGAAAGTGTTAACATTTAGTTTCATGATTTTTAGAGCTTTTAGCAAGTATCATGACAGCAACTCCATCAATTCTAAAGCTTCGTTTGAAATTTTTTAATACCACTTCTTTTCCATGACATGTTTCAAATGATCTTTGCTGTCTATTTTGTATTCTGTACACTTGTTTCGAAGCTAGACGAGAAATTTTCGTTGATATTGAAGTATATAGACTGGGTTGCTCAGTTGTTGCCTTATAACTACATTCTTGTATTGTATTTCTTACTTATCAAAGCCTCAATGGAATATAAAATTTCCATCATATTCGAACTTAAGAGCAGTTTTTTTAGGATACCTAAATACAACATTTGGTTAATGATGTTATAAAGTATTTTCTTCTCCCTTTCCGCCTGCCTTTATGGTGTAACTGGAAGCATCTTCGATGAGTATTCCAGAGCAGGGTTCGAGTCCCAACGAGCGCACTGCACATATTTCACGTCTCCTGCTTCTAAAGAACCTAATGAATCAGTACAATTAGTGACTTCAATTTTCCCACTCCGCTTTCCTTTCAAAATCATCGACCATTCAGCTTGAATTAGATTTAGATCAAGAGCTGCGTGCAATTTTCTGCTGCAAACAAGGCGACCTTAATAGCAGTTTCTAAAAAATTTTGAAGGATATAAAATTATTTTATAAATTTTTATTAAAAAAATTATTTTATATAAATTTATACTTTGAAAACAGTATTGACGGATATAAGAAAAAAATTACTCGATTCAAGAAATTTTGGCTCTTGAATGAAAAAGGTCCTAATAACATTCAAAGCTTAATAGCCTTAAAAGATTTTTTCTCATGTGTATTCTTAAATCTTTGGCACTGAAATTAAAATTCGTACGTTATCACATCTAAATTATTATTCTCACTTATCTTTTATTAAATAATCAAACGCCTGGACATTTCTGCATAATCATCGAAATTTATTTATTGCTTCCAGTTTACGAAATTTAACATAAAAGTTTCTACGCAAAGGCATGTATCCCCAGTTTCTTAAATCACACTATGTTTGTATTCTTCTCCATTCATTGATAAAGAATAGTTGCAATAAGATAGCGTTCATTTTAAAATTTTCTCCGTTCCTTTAAAATATTGTGAAAAACAAATTTCTAATTTAAAATAGGAAAACAGGGTGCGGTTTGGATCTTTAAACAAGAGTTTGTCTAGTTAATTATAAAGCACACACAGCTACCTGTTGCCTAAGAAGGATGTATCTCAATAGGTTTTTAAAGGAAACTGATTAGCGTTAACGTTACGCATGGGGGCGACATGGAAGCACTCACATAACTAGATTATTTCCGACATCGGGAAATAAGCTGAAGACGCACCTAAGGGGTACAGTAGCATTAAACATTCGGCCGTCGGTGGATTCTAAGAAGCAAAGAAAAATATATTCCAAAGTTTCTTTTAGGTAATTCAGAAAATCATTATATAAACTAAAAATGCCATTAAGAATATTTAATTGCTGTAACTAGCTTCTATGACTTGTAAAATTTTTGCCAATTCATTAAGACTGAGCAATTTTAATTTAATTTACAAGTTCTTCTCAGATGTAAAATGTTTCATGTGACACTGTGAAAGACTTGATTCGATTATGACAGAGCAAGTGAGGGTTATATCCTATGGGCAGGGATGCTTTCGTGGAGGACGTTTAAAGGAAATTGGCTCGTATCCACATTATAGATAGAGAAACCCCATAAAGGACCATGCAGCCAGCCCCTTCGCCTAATATTGAAACCAAGTCAAACTATTACCACCGTTCAGCAGCTTTACCGCTGGTAGCTCATCATTGTCTGAAAATAAATAAGATTAAAAGTTACACAGATTCACGATATATTGCAAAATTAAAACAAATAAAAATACTAACTTATCTTTCCTTTTAATTTCCTTCATATGTGAATATTATACAATGTTTTATCTAGACGCGACTGAAAACTAATGCATAAAATTTGAAAGTAAAGCACACAAAAAGTCTAAACTTAACTTCCTATTTTTTAAATAAGTGATAATAAGCTTATTTTATCTTAACTGATCTAATTTATGTAATATTTGATATACTAGATTAAATTCTAAGGGAATCCACTCTACCAATGGCCTAAGAACGCTAAATACTGGTAATTTGACACGAGATGGTTCTTAAGCAAATAGGCTGGTTTTCATGGGTTTTTTTTAATGTTTAATATGGAAAAGAGCCAATTTCCCTTAGAAAGTTCGCCAAGAAGGCATCTTTTCTCTTAGGCAGACAGCCTATTATATGCCTCGTGTGCTTTGCCCTATCCAAATAACGTAACCTAATGTAAGGGAATCCGCTGAATCATCAATCAAAATTGCATTTCTAAATGAAAAATAACAAAAGCTAACATATACTATATTAATTACTATAACTGATTTTACAGGTATTCATGTAAAAGATTACTTCAGGTTTATTAAACTAAAATTATTATTTATGTTTTTGTATTTAGGTAATTAATTACTTTATACCCATTCGACTCGCTCCTCCTGAAGAAATTCTTGGAGCGGATTTTGTGGAACACGATATCCGGCACGAAGGATACGATTATGAAGTCATGATGCTAGAACTGGAACGTTTAGGATTAAAATTGCGTCATCCGCGGATTCACAGTCCTCCCCGAAGCCAGTGGGACGAACATCTTATTCTTCAGTATATTGAAAAAGTCCTGGTAAAATGCGACAGTTCTGACTCTTCATCCGATCCTCTGACTACTACAGAAACAACAGAATCTAACAGAGTTCATGATAATTTCTTCAACCGCGATGAACGAAGGGCAGATGGTTGTACAGTGTCTTAATTACTATCTAAACGTACTTCTTTGTGCTGCTGAAAACAAACTTTTACCAAACAACACTCAACATCACATTACGACGTACATTTTTACGGAATCAGTGTATTCTGAAATTCGTCTCACTCAGTTACTAATAGATTGTTAAATCTGAATGATACTTTTATAAAACTATTTTATCTGTAATATGGTAAATGCATAACTAAGGCATATTTAGCTACAAAACACTTCGTTTATTTTAAAGTACATCAAATGAAACGCTTAATGATGTCGTTCTTCGAAAAGAAATTGCTATACAATATGAAACATGAACCAAGTATACAGGCAATATAAACTTAGATGAAGGTTAATGAAAGATAACTAAATGTTCATAAAGATACACTATAAGCTTACTTTCAGAGCATCTATTTCGGGGCTAAAAGGAGTTTTTTTTCTCCTGACCAGTGATTAATCTTAATTAAATTATAGGTGAATTTGAAAAAAAAAAAATTAAATTACATAAAAATAGGAGCTTATTATGTATATAGTAGCGCTTAGTATTACTTAAATTAGATAAAGTAGTAAGTCTAGGAACTAGCTTTAAGAAAAAAATATATGAATCTTTATAAAAGTCAACTGTGAATTTAGTGTAAATTTCGCCTTTCAGCTAGAAGAGAGTTGGACAAGAGTAAATATACACCGTGTCCACAAACGTACTTGCGGCCTTTATTCTGGCACCCGTTGGTCGTAGGCATATATTTGCAGTTATGTTATAAATAATGTTAATATTCATTTTTTTAATGTTTTCAAATTTAAAAAATATCAATTTTAGACAAATTACTAGATCTAACTTTTTATATGATCCTCCAACCCCTATACTTATATTTACGAAAATTTTATACTTATTATAAAAAGCACAATGCAAAAAGTTTGTCTCCCGGAGAAAAAATTGAATTACACTCATGTCCATAAATTAAGGATAATTCGGAGTCACGCGGAAATCGAACACTAAAATAAATATATCACCTGTAAAATCACTACACACAACTTCAAGAATCATATGCAAATTTTAGGAAGTAACCAGATGACACCGATGGTACGTCACAATGACGAGAGTGTAAGAGAGTGATATATGATATATAAGGAATACAGGCAAAGAAGTAAAATTGTTCGCAAGCGCTTTAGAAGCATTTCAGTGCAATAACCGAATAGTTATGACACAAAGGACGCATTTGGATGATTTTTTACGTGGTAGAATTATCGGGCCGTTTGGAATGTGGGCGTACCCAACTGGAACTATCAGACGAACTTGGAATTGCCCAGAGTGTCATCTCTAGGCTTTGGCAACGATTCCAAGATGATGGTAATGTGAGTAGACGTTACAGCACAGGTCGCCCCAGAGTTACAACGCCGAATGAGGACCGGTATTTGGCAGTTCCTGCCAAAAGAAACAGGCGGAGCACAGCCTCAGACCTGTCTCGTCAGCTCTCTTCAGCCACTGGTACGACAATTTCAAGGCAGACCGTGTACAGACGCTTAGGGCAGATTGGTCTATATGCTCGTAGACCTGTCAGATGCGTTCCACTTACTGCAACTCACTGTCGCCTGCGGTTAGCCTGGAGTAGAGAGCATGCATTGTGGACACCGCAACAGTGGGCTTGTGTGATGTTTTCCGACGAGTCCAGGTTTAGCTTGCAGTCTGATTCTCGCCGGACTTTCATATGGAGAGCTCCAGGTACCCGTTACCACCAAGAAAACATCATTGAACGACACCGTTACGGTGGTGCAGGAGTGCTCGTTTGGGGTGGAATTATTCTGGGTTCCAGAACTGACCTGCATGTTCAAATTGGAACCATGACAAGCCAAATCTATCGGGACGTCATTCTGGAACAACATGTACGTTTGTTTCGGGGCGCCATGGGCGCACAATTTGTGTTTATGGATGACAACGCCCGTCCTCACCGTGCAAACATCGTAAGCGAATGCCTTCAATCGGAGGATATCACCCGTATGGACTGGCCAGCATTCTCACCGGACTTGAATCCAGTAGAGCACGTGTGGGACATGCTTGGCCGACGAGTTGCAGCCCGTCAACCTCCTCCTACGTGTCTACCGGAACTTCGGAGAGCATTGCTTTTTGAGTGGTGTAATATCTCCCAAGATCAGATCGATAATTTGATACTCAGCATGCCTAGGCGTTGTACGGACTGTATTGCATCGTCTGGGAGACATACAGTGTATTAACAATCATACCAACCATGTAATATTGGTTTTTTGTAAATAGGTTTTGTTTTTGTAATTTGCTCCAGGGAGAAAAAATCGCTATTTTTTTTAATAATATCAAACATATAGCATCTTTGTTTGCTCTTTACCTTTTGTTTAATAAATAAGCTTTACAAATAAGTCAAATTTGTTTTGCTTCTAACTCTTCCTTTGCCTGATTTTGCATTATCCTTATTTTATGGACATGAGTGTAGTTCAGAGTCGGAACAACGGTGAATAACTAGAAGAGGCGCCAAATTAATTATGAAAATTTAGAAAGCTATTTTAAAGCGAGAAATTATGATTATTAACTTTCAACTCTGGAACACACCAAGAGATATAAAAATAAATTATGTTGTAAACAATCCGTCTGAATTATGAAAAAATAAATAAGATTAACTTGTTCTCAAAAATGTTGGAGTACTACATATATTTATTTTCTAATATTAAAATTTAGTTTTTGAACTAATGTATTAAATTTAATACAAGCTTGTTTACGTTCAAGTACTGAGCTGCATGGTCTAAACTTGCCTACAAAGTATCGTTCTGCTAACATAAGAAATTCTGTACGATCTCCCTTAATTTGAACTATAGCTCTGGTTCCTTTTACTTCATCATAATAAGCTTTCTGAAAAAAAAAATATCTTTTCGTCTGTGGATTCGCTACGTAGACGATACTTTCGCTCTTTGTGATGGTGGTAAGGAAGACTTACCTTAGATTTTATCTGTTATAAATTCGATTGACCAAGCCATCCAGTTCACTTTTGAGACTGAATCTGATAATACACTGCCTTTCCTTGATATTCTTATAATCCGTAACGGATTCAATTTCAGCAAAACTGTTTACCGTAAACCCTTTTCTGTTTGTTTACCTCCCCATGCTAAGTCATATCACCTGGCTAAAGAAAAAATGGCTTCATTTTACTATTATGTATTTTGAGCTCACAAAGTTTGTTCCTCAGAATCTCTTCTTGCTAAGGAACTCAATTATTTAAGATCTGTTGCCCTTGACCGAGGATTTTCTCCCGTAGTCATTGATAAAGCTGTTCGAAAGTTCTCATCGTGCCATCTAAGAACACATTCTGATGTCAGAAATAACATTAATAACTTTGTTGTGATTCCATTTCATCCTGCTATCAGTTAAAAAATTGCACGGATTTTACAAAAGTTTAATTTCAAATTGTTTTCTTGCCTACAAATAAAATCCTAGGTTCGGCTTTTAAAGATTCTATTTCCGAGTTTAATTCTTGGGGAATTTATAGCATATCAGTGTGGCTTAAGTTATATCGGCCAAACGAAAAGAGCATTCAAGTTTCGCATAAAAGAACATGAATCTCACGCCCGAAAAGGCGAAATTAACAAATCTTCAATAGCTAATCATAGTTGGAAATTCAATCACAATTTTGATTTTGGTTCTGCTAAAATTATCCAGAAAGCTGGTTCTGTTAGGGAATTGGATTTTCTTGAAGCTTTTCACATTCACAAAATTTTATCCTGTTTAGTCAGTGATTTCAATTCCAATCCAGTCCTTCAAAATTCTGCTAACTTAACCCTTCATTTTTAGTTACTATTTCTGCCGATAGATGGCGCTATCGGCTCTTCCACTGGTCGCTTGGGGGTATAAATATGATCGACATTCGCTTTCTCGCTTTTACAGAATTTGTTGCTCCTGATGAAGGGGGACCCGTTTTGCCCTCGAAATCGACTGGGACTTTACAAAATCTACGCCGAATACAAGGTTGTCGATTTGCCTGTTTTATTTTCCATGTCGGCGTGTTTCTCTTGCGTCTTGACTATTTTGCTTAATTTCTTTTTTGTAAAATTTACGTAGCCATTGAATGGCACACATGTTTCGGAATTTTGTCTTGTTGTATCCATTTTTTATTGTTCAGTTAAATATGGATACAACAAGACAGGAACTGTATACCTGGTTTTATTTTCGGTTACTTCTGGAGGATTCTTTGAAAAGACCAGAAAGTAAACATACAAAGTTATGACATTTTTTGAGCTATTCTATTGTTTATAATAAAATGAATTGTTTAGTAGAAGTATTAACAAAATTAAAAAATAGGGTTATAATTTTGAATGTTTTGTGGAAGGATTTAACACAAACCGTCGGGGCTACTTCTAACATACCTAACATTAATATAAAAGAACACGTTTAACAAGGCTTAGTTTCGTTCTATTGCTTCTAAAGTAATCGATAAAATGAACATACTTTTACAAAACATGTTTTTCTTCCTAATGAAGTTCTAAGAAAAACTGAGGCGTGAAGAAAGAGAGAAAAATAAATGCAGTAAATTTGTTGACTTGAAGATTTGGAGGAGGGACTGAAATGAAAACATCAAATTAAATTAGGAAAGGAGTTACAAACTTGTTTATTGTGTAAGTAGAAATAAATCGTAAACAGCTATAATATTCCCGAAATTTAAAACATTAAAGATTGTGGAATTAACTGATAAGGCGAGGTAAAAGTTAAGAGAAAGCATGAAGTAACATTAAATCCTTATAATTCTAAAATTATGCTTATATTGTAGGGATATGATAAAAATAGTAATCTGTAAAAATATTATCTATCAGTCGTTTTTTTGGTCATATCTAAAATAGAGTTAGCTGGCATATGATGTACTGCTCAAGTTCAAATAAGTCTTTCTTACAATAAAAATTCATTCGACTGATAAAAGATATGCGAATGTAAAAGACTATTTCTCTGGTTTATCGATTATTATAAATCATGCGATGTTATCTTCTTTAAGAAAGACGCTTTTATAGAGAATATTCCAATGGAACTCTATAGTATTCAAATTACTCATGGAAAAAATCCGAAAATTGTACGCAGCCAGTTCGCTATGTATCTTATCAGAACTAGCTGCCAGGGTTAAGTGGGGGGAAAAAAGACAGGCTTAATTCCCAAACTGGATGAGGATTTCAAAATTACATCATAAAACATCTTAACTACATTGGAATCTCAATATTCGTAAATTTTTAAATGAAAAGTCTCCAACCCATTATGGATCATTGTGGATCTGAAAACAGAATTTTCCTTCATCTGTCAACCTTGCTAATGTTTTGGAAGTACTTTCGCGGAGAACCTGCTAATGTATGAAAGTAGATCCAGAGGGTTCCTTCGGATATATTTTTAAAAGAATTTTGAAAAATTTTAAGACTTACTTTTTAATATGAGTTTTTATTTTTCAATATGATCTCGTTTTACCTCGATACATTTTTCACGTCGTTTAACGAGCAACTCTTTACCTCTAAAAAGGTAATCTGAAATTTGTGCTCAAAATATTCGATAATTGTTCTTTTCATGTCATCATCATCATCATCAAATTTCTTTCTATGAAGATCATATTTCACTTTGGAGAATAAAAAGTAATCACTTGGAGCCCAACTCTAGGTTGTAAGCGTATAAGGTTTCTCCTTCAATCTCTTAATCTTCTTGCTAACGTATGCTGTGAAACCCTATGTGGAGGACAGTGAGCAAATCTAGGCTATGTCCTTTAGTGTTGAAGAACTACAAAGTCAGAAGGAGGGTTTAAAGTGACCCTTTAATTCAAATAATTACAACTCTCCAACTTGAGAGTAAGCCACTACTTGGGCTGAACTAAAATTATATGAAATAAAGTGTGTTAACAATTCAAATACCTAACTTAACTTTAAGTAGGACGGCGAGGGAAGCCTAACTCTTAGTGAAATGCAATAATGCGAATTTCACTAGCAAACACTAGTAATTGCAATTTGCCTATGAAGGCGAACTTTCAGTAGACAGAGGAAATCCTTGCGCGCACAGCCTTACGGCGATAAATCCAAGACTCAGTTTTTTCCCCTCGTTTACTCCTGCCTTTTAAACTGCTATCAGATATATGCGATTTGCATAAATATCTCGCTCGCGCTTAATTCGGGCAGCAACTGAAACTTTGAGATATCGATAGGAAAGTTCAAACTCAAAATAATTTGGTTAATTAAAATAACGAATGCTACAAGCGGAAGGGTCAACATTTTACTGTTTTTGAATTGCTGAAAGAAGTCAGGGTACCCATCTTGCAGAGACATTTCTCATGTGCATTGTTCATCCACAATGTGCAAAACAGTTGTTTTAGACAGATCCAGTCTTCCAGTTGCACTTATCTACCTCTTCGCCTCAGGTGAAAAAAAATATAGGCACGGCTCTGAACGAGCCATTTAATTTCAAAATTTGCGATTTTTGACGTCATTTTCCCTTTGCGTTGAGAGTCTGTTAAATAAATAAATTAGAATAATTCGAGGTTAATTTTTTCTTCTTAAATGCCATTCAGTGATAATTTTTTACTATTTACTAGAGTGTAACATTTTTTAATTTATAATTTTGTTATGAAGGTTGCCCCGAAAGAATTCTCACACCAATAATTTTAAAATTTGAGACTTTAGAAATACGTTATTAACATTCCAATGCTGTTTTATTACTTTAGAATCATACTCTGAAATTCATTAAACTATACATATTTTTAATTTATGCAAATAATGTTGCAAGTTGGCAATATGACGATACTGAAGCCTGCTGGTGTTTTCTGGAACAAGAATTTTGTGAGATCCTGTGAATAAGACCTTCTTTTTTAGTAAATTATATTAATCAATACTTTTCATAATAATATGCATAAGGATAAATGATCGTCACTTAGCCCAGAGTTCTCAAACTGGCGGTTCTCGAAGCAATTTTATGTGTCCCGCAGAGACATTTAAATTACGTATTTGTTGCAAATACGGTGTCGGAAAATTCCAAGATTTTAGTTATTTGAAGTCTGAGTTTATAGTATTTTTATTTCCATTAAAAACGAACATGTATAATGCACACGAAAATTTATGAATGAAGCTAATTAATTTCCAATGTGATACAAATCTTAGTCAAAGATTTGAAGATGCAGATTTTATATAGTTTTATTCCTACTTATCAAAAAATAAATAAGCTCAGTTACGAATATTTGCACTAAGAATAATCAAGCTGTTTAGGAATACATTTATATGTGAATAGTTTTTTTTTTCCCTTACGTTTGAAAATGAATAAGAAAAACACCCGATAAACCGATGAGCATCTACAGTTGGTGATGCAGATAATTTCTAGTAATTTTTATCCCTTTTTGTACTATGCTTTTATAATGGGTATAACATTTTTCTCAATATAAGTGTACGGACCGACGGAACGTATAAAATATTAGATTTCGTTATTTTTAGAAAACTGGTTTTATTTTTAGTTTAAAAATACAAAAACGTGAATATTTAAAGGATATGAAACATTTTTGTTACTGGAAGTATATGTTTGCGACCAACGGTTTCAAAAATAAAAGCCGGGTTATGACTTTTGAAGACATGGTGTATATTGACGCTTTTTAGTGTAAGAATTTATTATTCAATTTTTAAATGGCATATGTTTTTTACTACGCATTACATCTGTTTTATCGAGGTACCATACTGCCGAATATTCGGCAAAAGCCGAATATCTTTTCAGATGTGTGGATACAGATAGACTAAATTTGCGATCTACCCATCAACCAGAAAAGTAAAAATTCAGGCTTTTACAGAAAACGGAGGGCTCTAGCCATTTTAAAAAGCATTGCATGTATAAGTATTCGCTCTGGCAGACAAAATATTTTGTTAAGTGATAGTTTTTCTTTTAGTTAACTAAAGTCCATTTCTAAGGCAATAATTAACATTTCATATAATAATATATAATATTATGTATCGTATCGAAGCCAAAGTCATATACATTTAACAAAAGTGCTTACCAAAAAATAAGCCTACAGAAATTGAGGTAAAATTAAATGATAAAAATTACTTTATTTTTTAAATATGATTTTCTTGATACATTTCTAACACAAGCAGTACAGATCTGTGCAAAGCTTCAACCATCGTGCGACAGATAAATAACGGAACTGAAATGAAAATACTGGATGTGTAATGAAGACTTTCCTAGAAGCAATCTTCCAAAACATGACTCAGTTTAGCAACATTTCCATGCAACTTTACTCTTGGCAAGGAAACAGCATGTCTTATCCTCTTTAAAACTATTTTTCAGCCAATCAGTTAGCAAAATTTAGCCGGTTTACTTGAAAGTTTTACAACATAAATGGAAATATAAAATGCTTGTTTTTAATCTTGGTATCAATTTAAGTTTCTATACATTTCACAATGTAGTAAGAACTTTACGTAGCTTGTAATTCAAGCTTGTAGGCATAATGACATACATTGTAGACTTACAAGCTAGCATATAATTCAGTAAATGTGATTTCAGTGCAAAATATGTAAGAACTAAGACTGGAAAATAATTGTGGCAATAAATAGTTTATAAATAAATATTTATAAAATCTTCATCTAGTAATACCATCACTGGAAATCGCATGTGAAGACGAAATCCATAGTCATTCTTCTAAAATGAACATTAGGCGGGATGAAAGAAAAAGAAAGTTATATATTTAGTATTTATTAAATGTTTTAAGAGGTTAGCCTTATATATTACGGACAATGTTTGAATAAAAGAATATGAATATTATCAAAAATTACAAATGAATAAAAATTTGATGATTTTATGTGATTGAGAAGATGCATATCTATATAAATGTTGTAAGCGAATATTCACAAACGTATATTCGTAAGTGTCTGTGATTTATAAATTTTTGTAACAGTGAAAAATAATTGTCCTTGTCGAATATAATATTTTGTACTCAATCGTTAATTTACTAAATACCCGAGCTTACGTGTTGTAGTTATAGAATATACAGTAGAACCTTGACTATCCGAGGTAATTGCGATCGTAACCACCTGGGATAATTGAAAATTCGGTTAATAGAAATTAAATTAGAAATTATAACAATATTTTTTCGAAAAGATTTTCTGAAATTGTTTATTTGATATTCTACAAATAAATGCACACGTATTACTGTTAGCATTTTAACAAACTCTTCTAATAGTAGAAAAAATTTATTTCCTTCAATTAAGCAAAAATGTATTTCCTTTAACTAAGCAAGATGACAAAAGTTTTCACTAAAAAACTGGAATAAACAAAGTGAAGAAAAATTTATGTAAATTGTAAATTTTTTTAAAATTTCTTGCATGCTTTTTTATGAGACATTATTATTATTATTAAGCTGCTACTTTTTTGGTGATGGTCCTACGAGCTGCCACACGATCACGCCAGCTTTTATTTAATAAAAGATCCATAGGAGAAGCATCGGGTCGTTGCTCTAAATATTGAAAAGCTTTGCTTAAGTCTTCAGCCTCCACGCAATGGTTAATATTCCCACTGTCCGTTTCATTGACATCCTCAGCATCAATCTCATCACTGCAATTTTTATTGTTCTCTGGAATGATTTCTTCGTCAATAATAAATGATTTTTTTCGTCATTTAAAACTTAAAACTTGATTCGCTCTTTTCTACATTTATTCATTCCGAAACATCATCTTGAATTGTCTTTGCAACCTTTTACGTATTGTAGTAATATGTCTGCGAATTCATTTTCAGTTGGCACTGGGCTGTTGTTGTTGCTTTCGTCTTTTCTATTTCTATCTGAAATTTTATCAAAATCAGTATGGCTTTTTTAAGCAAATTAAATACCCTTCAATGTTGTTTCACATCTGGAAAAACTTTGAGTGAAACTACTTTAGAAAAATCTTTTCACTTATCCACGCAGACTTTTAGAATTGTGTGGAGCACTGTCAAAGAACTGACAGTAATATTTTGAAATAGTCTGGGCTTAACAGATGTCTCCACAACAATTGCATTTTAACACTACCATTAGAATTATTGCGGAACAAAAGCGAGACTTGATCATTTTTTATCATTTCTTATATTCTTGTAATCATACATGGCACAACGGGAAGGCTGTTAGGACTCATCACTGATGAGAAAGGCCAAAAGATCAATCATTGATAAGAGAATTCCAGAAATACTGCTGATTTTTGTTGTGCTTTTTCTAATGCTCTTACATTTTCGCAAAGATTTCTGTAAATTTATTGTCGGCTCGGTTAACATTTTGTTCATTGATGTTTTCATTATGTGATCATAGTTATTTTTATTAACGCATATGCCAGAGAGCATTTATTCAAATTGACATTTTAAAGTCTACAATCATAAGTTGACCTCCTTTTTCCTCATTGAAGTATTCATTACTTTGAAATTATTTTTTTATCCAATGGCGGGCACTTGCTTATTCAACATTGTCCACTCCTAAGGCCAGAACTGGTGGCTATTTTATTGTGGAGGCACCTAATGGGCGGCCACCGTTGCTTCCTATGAAGCCACGGACAGTTACAACCTCTCCGGGATTCGAGCTCGGGTCCTTCGGTACAGCAGTAGACTCTCCTAACCACTATACTGTTTGGGTAGCACTTTGAAATTATGACATATTCACGTAGTTTAGCTTTGCAGAACATGCATATCTTCTTTGAATCCATGAACTGGTAATCAGTTGCAAAGATAAGAAAGAAACTTTGTATTCTATGACCTTAATTGCTGATCTACGTACTTTTCGTATGAAAATACTAGAGTTGAATTTTAAATGCTTCATACTAAAATGCAAGAAATGTTAATAACATAAGTTACTTTTTAATAAATGAAAAGCTCAACAGATTCTTAACAATGTCAAATATTATTTGTTATACGTTGAAACTGCATATGAAATAAACTAAAAATGGTTATAATCGTTGTTTTGTTGTTATTGATTAAATAACTATATTGCACATAAAATACTTTATATGTAACCTTAAAAAGTAAAGGTATTACACAGTAAAGAAACAATTTTAAAAATACTTTTTAATCCATTATCGCATTCAAAATATAATACAAAGATAAAAACTTAAAACTTAGTCCCAATTCTAGTAATTCAAATTATTAAATCTCATCCTTAAAAACTAATACAATCCCAATACCAGCTGGCCACATTTTCACGTTTCACGTGTCCTTGGTGCTCTTTAACACATTTCTAACATGAAGAAGACAGCTTATTCAAATTACTGACACATTTGGCTTCCGATTAAATCTAGCACTCAGGGCGGCTGCCGGTACCCCCTTAATCTGGCACTAGATATGAATTAATAATTTTACTGTTTTGTACCATATACTTTAATCATGAAATTAAAATTACCGCTGTACTCTAAACATGTTTAGAAATTATGTGTATGTTCTAAAACAGTAGCATAATGTCATGCATAAATATCCTTAGATTCCTTTTCACTTTATTTGAAACTTTTGAAAGCTAGTACAACTGAAAAGAGAAAGGCTATCAAAATTAATCTTCACAGCCATTTGTCCTTAGATGCGCAGTTTTCATCATGCTAATGTATGTAAAATGGAAATGAATAATTGAAATATGAAAATATTAATCTTTGTTCCATATACACACGCGCACACATATTTGAAAAAAATACAAATTTAAATGCTTTCTTATTTTTTTTAAAGCTTAGTTTTTAAGGTAAAATAAATTATTACATTGTACGCAACTTTTTGTTTTTCAGCAGTGAAAAATAGTTCACCCACTAATTATACATTAACTGCTGTTCAACGACACTGTCAGTAAAATTTATAATAACATTTTTCTTCACCGTACAGATATTTCTCAAAAATAAACTTTTCAAGTTCATTAAACATCAGTTCAAATCAGATCAAGTTACAAGATTTGTTTAAAACACAGACGAAGCGAAACATTCGAGAGGTATTTTATTTTTACTCTGAATTTGCTTGTTTGTGATATTCTTGCATGGTAGCTCAAGCCAATGGCAAATCTTGGCGAAAGGGCCTTAGCTGTATGAATGTTTTCGTGTTTCGCTAATGTACAACGTGAATATCAGCCAGGATCCCTTAAAGATCGTATCACTCATTCAAATCATTTCGGAAGAATCTTCATTGAACAATTTTTGTGCTTTGTCACACGATATGAAACACACAACTAAGGCGGATCGTTTTGGGGTTACCATGTAAAAAGGAAATTAGTTCTCTGTTACAAATGACGGTCGATGAAGGGGGATTAGATGCTGATTCCTGATTGGTTGTTGAAAACGAACAACTTACAGTTTTTTTGCGAGGTATACCAAAAGGCGCATTGCTGTCAACATACAAAAATCTACCGATTTTTTCTTACGAAAAGGTAATTCCAATAGAACCCTAGATAACCTCCTCCTCTTTGGCGGACCAATAGAATGGACTAGCAACACTACACTACCTAAATCTCGACAGCAAGCTCACCTTCAAAAATCATTTCAAGAAAGTCTATATGAAAAATTTAATTATACTATTTGCAATATGTTCCCCCTTTTTGGATGCCACAGCAAGCTCTCCATCAAAAACAAGGTTATATTTTACAAGTTTCTCCTTCGTCCTACTCCCCTCTATGCATCTTCTATTTGGGGCCAGGCTGCTAAATCCAAAATTCAACAGCTTCAGATTCTTCAAAACAAGACTCTCCGAATGAGCATTAACGCCCATTGGTATATCAAGAACTCTATCATCCACCATAACCTTAAAATTCAAAATATCAATGACTACATTAGGGACAACGCCATTAAGTTCTACCTTTCAGTCAAACATCATCAAAATTCAATTATCTGCAATCAGAAACAAGTCGCTTTCCACCGAAAAAATATGTTTATCCTGCTATCACTCTGATCATTTGATTCTCTTTTCCACCTCTTCTCTTTTGCAGACTTCGGGTTCACATCTCTAATGCATTTCGAGTTTTTTTTCTGACATTGTCTCTGCTTGAATATCACAATTTTAAATCAGACCTCCTTAGGGAATTTTCTCACCTGCTTTGCTGTTTCCCTTAAACGCATTCTTGCTATTTAACTGATGAATTTTTAAAACACACTTTGTAACACGTACGGAGCAAAGGGAGCTTCGCTCTCGTTACTTCATTCAACTTATGGCCAAGTAAAATTTTTTGCAAAAGAAAGCAAAAAGTCGTATGTCTTTCTTTCAGCGGTAAAGCAGGTAGAAAAATTGCTTGAAACAGTTATTGAACTGAAATAAATGGATGTATGATACCAGCCTAAGACGTCCCCCACGAACGCGTCCCTTCCCTTAGGTAAATAGCCCTCGCACGCATTGCCATAATACAAATAACGTGATATTCATATACAGTTAAAAGGCATACATTGTATTAAAAGGCTTAACCAAGTACAAAATTAATCAGTGCTGATTCAGTTATGAGAAAAAAAGGTGGTATAAAATTGTAATAGCTGTTAACTGCATTTTAACTATTCCTTAGCCTACCAGCTGCCAAAGGGTAAGACTATTGAATATTCAGAGTCCAATCCACTTTCAAATTCCAGCTTAAAAGTTGGTTTCATTGGCGTTTTTGTTGTTTTCCTGTGTGAAACGTGAATACGAGCCAGTTTCTCTTAGAAAGTCCTTCACGAAAGTACTTCTCTTTTTAAGCAGATCATCCTTGTGCAGTTTGACCTAATCGATTGAACAAGCCAAATATTAATATAAACGAGCTAGTTAACGCATAAGAATTTATCGCATATAGTTCGCCGAAAAACAAAAATCATGAATTTATTCCCCAAAGTTTTGCGAAATAAATTCTAGAATAGTTGCTTTACAATTTAATAATGAGGTATTTTACTAATATAAGCATTCGTATCGAGAATCACCATTGTAACTTCTAAAGAATCTCAAAAGAACATTTAGCAGTTCTCTTTTGCAAAAAACTAAATTTAAGATATCAGAAATAAATATCTAAATCTGTAGTCGTGAAGACAAAAGGCTAATATTAATAATGGAGACTTCCATAATAAGAAAATCTACAAGTTACTTTCAGTCACGCAAATATAGTTTAGTAGTCCTCCCATCCTCTTCGAAAAGTGCTTTCATTTTTCTACAGTAAGTATGATAGAACTCAAATAAGCTCTCGTTCTTTTCAAGCCACGAAATCACCTTCTTTAATAAATAATAACCATCGAAGTGATGGAAACGAAATCACCTTCTTTAATAAATAATAACCATCGAAGTGATGGAAGAGAAACAATCGCAGATAACAAAGGACTTCAGTTTGCTAGGGTAAACTCCTTCTTTTTGATATCGAGCTAATGACTATTTTTGTCTTATCACTGATGATCTGTGATTCCTACAATCACAGAAAACGACATGGTGTGTCCTATTTTAATATATATTTATGAGTCTTTTGGAGTCTTCGTGCAGAAAATTGAAAGGTTTGTTTTCTTTTCAACGAAAACATATAGCTATTGCAAATATTATTTGTCTTCTGCAGGAGCATTTTTCAAGAATTCTTTTAAAAATAGGAATTGTTTTCTGTTGATGCCACGTGAAGAAATTTAGGGAAATTAATGAGCTCTATATTTTCTGACAAGTCATTAATTATCCTCTAACTGGAAAAATTCGTTTCATTGATTTACCTTTTGAATATTAATTTTTATGCGTAGCATAATATAACATGTAAACTAATATAAATCTAATATCTCAAAGGGTGAAAAATATATCAGTGGTTTTCAAACGGTGTTCCGAGGAAACATGGGGATCTAGGAATCAAAATAAAAAATCCAAACAGTTTTTGATATACGCAGCCAACAAAACTAAAAATCTAAATCAGGCCTCAGCAACCTATGACCAAAGGGTCACTTCAAATGCCACACTTGAGTTCCGAAAAGATGGCATACTATGTAAAATATATTATAAAACATAAATATGAAAAGAGCACTTGAAGAATACGTAAAAAAAATAAATGGAAAATAAATAATAATAATGACATTTTTACTTGATTACAAAGTTGTAATAACAAACATGCATTTTTATTTTTAAAAAAGAAAAATTATAATATAATTTCAAGAAGAAATCGGTTAGTTTTGCTACGCTGATCTATAATCCATAATTTCAAAAAACTGGCTTTATCATTTTGTTCGCATTCGGCTCGAATTATAAATGCGAGCAAATATTTTCACATAATGAAATTCATTTTAAGTAAGAACAGGAACAGGTAACTACCGAAAATTCAGATGGTTATATTCATCTTAAGATGACTAACTATAAGCCAGATTTGACTAAACTGATATCATAAATTCAGCAGCAGGGAAGCTCGAAAATATCGAAAAGAAAAATAAAGTTCATTCCGTTATGTTTGTTTTTATAACAATTACAAATTATAGTTTTAATTTTCATGTTTAAAGTGCACTATAATAATTTTCTCAATAAAATTTATCTTATTACTCACCAAAAAAGACTGTTCTAAAATGAAAACACCACTGATCCGAAAAATCTTAATACATACATTTTGGTTGATTTTGACCAGCAGCCAAAAAAGGTTTGCCGACGCCTGATCTAATTAATTAAGCAATATGTTCATTTCTATTGTTACTATTGCCTAAAATATTATGAATGTCGTACATCTGATTTTATGCTTAAAATTGTATAGATGATTTTTATTTTATTTTTCATATAAAAGAAATACTGCCTTGATATATTTTTAATTTTTTTCAGCATTTACTTTTCTGATCATGATAGGGGCTCCAAAAAATTATAGTTCTATGGGATCCTCGAGATTTAAAATTACTGCAATACACCATTATTTGTGTAATGAGTTCAAATGACTGAAAAAAACTATTATAAATAAATTATTATTAAGAAAACTATAAATGTTGCATAATAGCCACAAAACGTCCTGATTATTTTGGAAAGTGAGGATGTTAACCGGATGAATTGGCCTACCAGATATACAGTTCTAAGCCGTATAGAACACGATGGGCAAAGTATGGCCCGCCGCAAATTATATATATATATATTTACGATATTACTATAAAATATCTAATATTCAATATTACTATGCATTATATAACACATATTGTATAGAGCTTGTGCGCAAACAAAAAGGGATGTCACGTGATCGACGCGGAAAACGAGTTCATGTAGAAGAGGAACTATTAAAAAGTATAGTGTTACTCACAAACTTATTCACAGGCAGTTTCGAGATTTTCTTCAGTCCATGCAATGTGAATACTCTTATGTGCTGGTCGTTTATGAAAGTAAGAAGACCTAGTGCAGGGTATGCTTTCGAGCGAATTTAGTAGCTGGAAGATAACACTGTGTAATTCTTCCATGAGAAACAGTGTACTGCGGAGTGTGAAATGTTGTAAGCTAAAGCACGGTTGTCGGATTTTGCACTTTTCATAGATATTTGATACATGAACAACTTAAATACCAAGATGCGAGGGAAAAAAATCTATTTATCGACGATATCTGGGCCCATCTCAAAAAGTTTTAAACTAGAACTTGATACGTTTGTTGGACAGCTAGCTAGAAGACATTTGTCTGTTTCCCGAGGTTAAATTCAATACCCTCAGTAAATGAAAACACGCTTAAGAGTTATTAACATGGCCTGAGAAAACTACATTTTGAGTTTGACCGCAGATTTCAAGATTCCATTGCCATTCAAACAGTAGTGGATACTTTCTCATATCTTTCAACGAAAATTGTGAAGTACTGAGGCCGGATTTGCAACTTGAATCAATTGAGTTGCAAGCTAACAATCCTCACAAGCAGTTATTTCTCGATGTTCCGAAATTAGAGTTTCACAAATCGTTACCGAAAGCAAGTTTCCCAAATTTAATAACTCACGCTCAGAAAATTAGTGTTATGTTTGCTTGATCTTCTTGTATGCAAACCAGTGTTTTCTACAATGTACCTTAGGAAGAATTCTGTTAGAAAGAGACTGATAGATGAGCATTTAGCATCAGTTCTCAAAATTAGTGTATCGCAATTCGAATCTGAATTTAAAGAACTTAAACAGTTGCAGTTTCATTCATCACATTAATTATTTGTATACCCATCTGAAAGTTTTAGAACAGATTATAGTAGCCCGCGAATTTTTTTTCTTTTGCTTTTTGGCTGCTCCCAAAGAAATTTGTCCATCACTGCCATAGAACATGTTCTTAAGAGGGTCACTGCATCTCACCCGCTTCCTCCCAGAACCTCCAGACCCTAAACACAACGTTGCTACCAGGAGTGGGATCGACTGCCACAGAGACTCATAAACTTTCTTATTTCCAGTACGAAGTTACTTTATGAAAGCTGTTATGTCAGTTAAAGAAAACAATACAATTCTAAGACCCTTTTTTGTTCAATATCGAACTTTGTTTCAGACTTTCCTGCGCCAATGAACCTTAAGTACGATCATATGTTTGTATCGTGATTGTTGTGTGGTATACTTTTTTTGTATTGTATCAATCTAAGTCCATAATAAATTTCATTAAAAATATGTCCTCATGTTTTAGAGATAATCGACCAAATGTAAAAATTATCTTAATTATAAACACATGTGCACCTAAAAGGTATAAATTTAAATAACAGTGGAATTTTTTGGTGAACGAATTAAGTTTCTACTTTGCAAAGGTATTGGAATTTAAAATCTGAGCATTACATTTCTTCCCTGTTCAATTTTAGACAAACTCTATTTGAATATTTTAATAATTTTTGTATTATGCCGCCCAGACGATAAAGTGATTAATGACTCTGACTGCTGCGTCGAAAGGGCTCGGGTTCGAATCCCGGAAAAGGCATGGATGTACATTGTGAGGATGTGAGAATAAGGGGCGAGGTCCCAGCCCTCCTAGCCAGCAGAGCTGGCCATATGGCTTAAGAGGGACCGACCCGTCTAACCAACAAAAATGCAAAACCCCCAAAAAAACCAAACAAACAAGTATGATGGTTGCAAGCTGCCCAGACAAACACAAAAATGAACAAAATAAAAATTTTTAAAATAACTGGTTAGTAAACTAAGGAAAAGACAACACGATAAAACATATAACATAGAAGCTGTGGTTTGCCGTATATTCATATTTCATATCCTGTACATCTTCCAAATTCCAAGAGCTCTTGATTTAAAAATAGTTCTTCAGTTCCTAATTCCAATATATTCTTTATTTTTATTAACTACCATCATAATTTCTTTAGATATTTTATTCATAGTTCTCTGTTTATATGGATCTAGAATATAGGTTCCCAACCTTTTTCGAACTGGTGCCCCCTTTTCTAGTGAATATTTCAATATTGCCCCCCTAGAGAAATAAGAGCGTACATAATGCATGGTGAAAACAAGAATTAAATAAAAAAAATTACTAATAGATAGAATGTTGTTGGAATTGAAACGCTACTGAATTTCTTCGTTATTTAAAAAGAAAAATAAAAGTTTTAGCTTACCTGTTATAAGGACAGGCAGGGGTTTTGATGATACGAAATAATCCATAATAAACTATTGCTTTCTAAATAAATAAATTGACAGTTTCAGAGAACACTCAAAAGGCATACTTAATTATTATTAAAAAGTATTTTTATTAAAATTTAAAGGCATCGAATTTCTAACTTAACTAATGAGAAGGCTGAATTTGATGCATTTTAAGAAGCTTGTTAATATCAGGCTCGATTTTACTTAAAAACAATCGTAAATCGCCGCGTTCAGTAACATGGAGCCGATATCTCTTTTTCGTTACCAATGTGGCTACAGCACTAAATCCACGTTCTGCTAAATATGAAGATGGGAATGCTAGCAGAAATCGTTGCACAATCGACCATAATCTTGGATACAATTGCGAAATCGACTTCTGCAGCCAAAATTCTTGGTAGCCATTCTTGAATTTAATTTTTAATTCCTCATTTGTCGTCAGTTCTATCAGTTCTTCTTCTAACTGAGATGGTCCTGCTGTGTTGACATTGGAAAAAGGATCCAAAACCCAGTCTGGTATGTCCATGTTTAAAATGTCCTCGAATCGTTCCTTGAAGTCATTGTAGAGGTTTTCCAAGTGCTGACAGTAAACAAGCAAGTCGTCGTGCTTGAATGATACTGCTGATAAACATGGGAAGGTATGGAATTCACGTCTGCCTATATTTCTTTTATATAATAGCAGTTTAGACACGAAAGCAGCAATGCTATTTTTAGTCTTAATCAAGTTTAAGTCTTCTCCTTGAAGTTGGAGATTGACATCATTAAACAATTTATAGAGGTCTGCTAAGTACGCAATATCGTTTTTTGATGCGATGAGGTTGTCGCGCAATTCCGTGTCTTTGTTTCCTAGGAACTCTATCACAGATTCAAACAGATTGTAAAATCGAGTCAAACAAGTACCTTTTGAAAGCCAGCGCACCTCTGTGTGAAGCAGCAATCGGTTGAAATCTTCATCATTTGCAATGCAAAGCTGACTAAATAATCTGTCATTCAACGAGTTACTTCTGATTTTATTAACTGCTCTTATAACATATTGCAGTGATGTATGGAGACGTTCGCTCAAATTTTTCGCAACCAAATGCTGTCGATGAATTACGCAATGCACAGCAAGCACGTCCGGAACTTTATTTTTTAAGCATGCTATGAAGCCTTTGTGACGCCCTGTCATAGCCGGTGCGCCATCCGTAGCAACCGACAAAATATTATTAAAAGGAATTTCCTTTTCGTCAAAAAACTTTTGCAGTGTATCAAATATGGTTTCTCCTTTTGTATCTGTTTCCAAATTGGTAGCAAACAACATTTCTTGACATATTTTTTCATCTTTGATAAACCTCACGTACGACAATAACAATGCTTCATTGGTTGGTAAAGTGGACTCATCCAGCTGAATTGAAAATTGACAAGTCTGCAGATAATTGCACAACGATTCTTCAATGTTTTCAGCCATCTCATCAATTCGTCTTTGCACAGAATTATTGCTCAAAGGAATTTTTCGGATAATATCTGTAGCTGGTTTATGGAGCACGGTGGTTATTACTTCTTTAACTGCTGGTAAAATTAAATCTTCCCCAATAGTATGTGGCTTGCCTGTTTTAGCAATCAACAATGAGATATTGTACGAAGCTCGAAGTCCGTCATCGTCTTGTTTAGAAGCTGATGAAAATAATTTTGATATAGTTGGCTGATTTTCAATCTTCTTTTTTATCTCTAGAAAATAGGTCATATCTCTGTCTTTCTTATCCGGATGCATTTTATTAAGATGATCTTGAAGCCTAGAAGGTTTCATCGCTTCATTCGAAAATGTTTTTTGACAAATAAGGCACAATGGAGATGATGGATTTGAGGGATTTTCGATAAATCCGTATTTTATATAATCCGCACTGTACTGCCGCCTCTTCTTTTTTGCTTCCGACATGGGTTTTTCTTTACTTATACTTGATCCAAGTTAAGGGAGCTGCAAGGGATACTGCCGGTTTAAATAATATAAGTTGAAGTAGCAAAATATTAAGGCAACGCCGTTTTCATCGTACGCAGTACATGCTGCGATGAACGATAGATAGTGTGAGCCTGAGTCTGTAGCATTCTGCGGGGCTGTTCTATTTTTAGCTACCTACAATTTTTGATCGGGTAAACCACTGGCGACGATTTGTCTACTCCGCCGCCGCTTATTTCGGCGCTCTAATTTTTTCCCGCGTCCAACGTCGCCTACGCACTTTTACAGACTCTCTTAGAATACAGTTTAGTTGGAGATCTCGCTATCGTTGCCGCTTGTAAGTGGCATTTTTTAGTCCCAGTGACATTTTTTGTAAATGTTACGGCCAAAGCCCGAAATCGGCCAATTCGCATTTTGGTCAACGTTGCTGTAAACTTACCGGCGAATGTCCAATCTTTTTGTTGATTTCTGGCTTTGACCGGCCAATTTGGGAAAAAAGAAATCAAGGGCAGATGGTTTTACACACTGTTAAAAATGAAGTATTTAAAAATGAGTATTTCTGTGAGTTCAACGAGTAGAAACTATTCAGTCAACGCATACGCTGTAACAATGTGATAGTGTGAAGATTAGATTTGCGCCCTTCAAAATGACGAATTATATCTTAAGCAAATGCGTTGCGTATCGAGTATGAATACAGAGGCAAATTGAGTACTCAATTTGTCAACTACCTTTAAGGGTGATCCTTAGTCTTTTTCTGCTCCATAGACTCAATCTACCATTATCACATCAGGCTTTGGCCAAGAATTCCCAGCCACTTCGCGAAATGGCCGGCCAAAGTATAAAATACAATATTAATTGCAAGTATTTCGGACTTTGGCCAAACCTCCTGGCCAAAACGCGAACTGGCCGAACTTCGGGCTTTGGACGTAACATAAATATGTACATAAAGACAATAAAGATATATTTTTGCACTGAAGGCTTTTCCTTCTGATATTATGAACTCCGGTTCTACTGCTCCTTTCACTAAAATGGTGACCCTTTCAACAAAAGTCAACAGTTTTCTGCGACTTTTTGGAGTGCATCTCGCCAAATTGGCAAGACAGGTTGCTAGTTTTAGCACATGCAGCCCCAGAATCGTACATACTAGAGAGGTATGTCTTTCTCTGAACAGTGAAGTCTCATATCGAAATATGTGAATTTTCGCACACGTGATAGAAATGAATTATCAGCGTGATTTTAAAGTCTTTTTTAGACTATATTTGGCTATTCTTCCAACGCCCCTCTGTGCCATATCAACGCCCCCTAATTTTCTCTGGGTTTTTTACCGCCCCCTGAAACGCCCACAAGGGGGCGTTATCGCCCACGTTGGGAACCTATGATCTAGAATATTAATCCTTCCAAATTTAGCCCTTACACCCTCCGTCAGGACACCATTCTTCTACAAAATGGTGTGCATCACCACGTCTGCTGCAGACCATGCATAAATCGCTACCCTGGAGGTTAAATCTCTTGAGATAGTCAGGGAATCTTCCGTGATTTGTGATAATCTGATTAGTATCACTACTATTCATAAGATCCATTTTCTATCAATTTTTAATATTTTTAAATAATTTGAGTTTCTTTCGGAAGACTCCCATTGCCTTTTCCATGTATTCCATACATCTTCTTTCATGCGTCTCAATATGACTTTCCTTGAGTCCAATACATTCTCAAATATGACTATCCCTCAGGGCAGCTTCTTTTGCCAGCAAATCCGTTCTCTCACTACCTTCGATACCAGCGTGAGCTGTCACCCAATGTAACTTTATAATGTGCTTCTTTATAATTTCAAAATATATATCCTTAATCTCTTCAATGAGAGCATTCTTAGGCTCAGAACTGTGGAGGCTTTGTAACATCGATAATGCATCTGAATATAAATTTATCCACTGTCCTCTTCTTAAAGTTATCTTTAATCCATAATAGTGCCTGTCTAATTGCAGTAGCCTCGGCTTGGTACACAGAATTATCTTCAGTTAAATTAACTTTCAAATTATGAATTTCGACACCATAAAAAATGGAACAAAGGCACAGCCAATTCCACCCCCACAGCCTGAGCCATCGGTAAAAATATCAATTCCACCATTATCTCGAAAATCTTTGTCAAATGGTATACCTTTATAATTATATGGATGGATGTGACCAAAGTCATACTTCTTGAGGGCTAGACCTCCAATCACGCCATTATCAATATTAATCTCATTTACAATCTCATAGCTCAAAAGAAATTTTTTATAATAATATTTGTAATACAAAGAAAGAGGAGGAGTGCCGCCAAGAATACACAAAATTTCATTCGAAACCGCTCTAAATGCTCTGGTGATCGCAATCAACCAACTTCTCTGCATGAAATCCAATTTATACCTTAATCTAATTGACTCCCCTGCCCGGCAGCCCCATTCACTTACACCATATAAAATCATTGGACATATCACGTTTTGATATATTTCCCTTAATGTGGTACTTTTGACGTTAAGAGTTTCTTTATAAAAAGAATTCCTGTAAAAACTTAAAATATTTTCTATCTTTCTATGTACAGATTTAAAATGTGAGACAAAATTCAACTTGTCGTCAATTATAACACCCAGAAATTTCAATTCTTTATTAAACTTAATTTTCTGTACATCAAACTTCAGTCTGGGTTGCCGAATCTTTTTACCACCTCTTGGAAAAAAAACCGCATTTATTTTATCTTTATTAAAGTCTATCATTTCATTTCTATTTCATCTCTGAAATTTCTCTTCCAGCAAATAGAATGTATTTTCCAACTTTTCCAAAGAGTCGTTATATACTGTAACAGAAATATCATCTGCACAGCACACGAATTTTAGATTCTCCATATTATTTAAAATCTTATTTACAATGAGGCTTCAGAACAGGGGTGCGCTACAAGAGCCCTGAGGGCAACCCCTCTTGATTCTGTACGACAGTTCAACTTGCTCATTCTTATTCTTAAAAATACTGATTCTGTTTTGCAAGTAGTTCTTCACAGTATCAAATAGCTGTCTAGAAATCTCAATCGATTTCAAAACAGCCAGTACGAAAGACCAAAGAATTGAGTCGAATGCCCCCCGAATGTCGAAGGGAATCAGGGCAACATGGCTTGTTTGCCTTATATTTCTAATATATTGTATAAAGTGCCAAATCTGGTGATCTTCCTTGTTTAAAACCAAACTGATTGTCAATAATGCAATGTATTTTATTCAACCTATAAAGAAATCTATTAGTAATTAATTTGTCCAACACTTTTCCATGCGTTTTCAATTAGTATATCGGCCGTGTACCTCCATTAGATTTCTGCAACAAAATAAGTCAACCAATTTTCCAAGAATCTGGGAATACGCATAGTGAAAGGCATCTGTTATACAGAATAACATAAAAGGAAATAAATTCTCCCAATAATTCCTTCAACAGACAAGCCATCTAGTCAGGGGGCAGAATTCGATCTCAAACTGTTTACGACATTCAAAATCTCTTCACATGTAAACGGTTCTTTTCTATCATTATTCTTGTCCATCACAATTTCTTCAATATTATCGTCGACATCATCATCATTCAAACCAGGTGTCTGTTTAATAATTCTGCCATATAGATCTTCCATCGAGACGGCTTCCTCATGCATATTTTGTTTCAGAAAGATATAATTTTTCAATCTATTTCTAGAGATTCTATAAAACCGATCATAATATTCTTTATTCTTGACAAACAAATTATTCTTAAAATCTCTCTTTGTTTTTCTAATACATTTTTTATACAAAGCAAGATTCTTCTTATATATAATTTTTCTTTGCTTTCTAGCCTCATCATCCATTCCAACCACTTGAGAACTCTTTCTAGAAGCTTTCAATTTATCTAAATCATTAGTCCACCATTCAGTTTTATCCTTGTTTTTAACCAAAATCTTAACTTTCAGGTATTTATCCATCTTTCCCATAATCATTTCTTCTAATTCAGCAATCAATCCATGAAGATCTCCGGCAGAGTGACATTCCACAATACGATCTTCAAATAACTAAAAGTTATTCCGTATTTTATTGATAAATTTCTTTACTTTCCACTTTCTCCTACTAAAACTATAATTAGTTTTATTATCACAAACAAAATCTTTAAAATCAATTAAGATATACTTGTTGTCGCTTAGGCTCTCAATATCAAGGATCTTCATATCCAAATCTCTTTCTCCTAGTTCCGATGAGACTATAACTAAGTCCGTCCAACCCACTCAACACAGGAACTAAAAGTTGGTTCAGAATTATTTTTATTTCAAAGTTTCAAATCATGTTGCAGTATAAAATCACTAGTTAAAATTCCCCGTTGATCCAACATTCTCGCTCCCTATATAAAATTTTTAGAGTTAAAATCACCAACAATGATAAAATGATTTTTATAAAAATCTAAGACCACATCTAAATTAATTAAATGTTCGTTCAAATCCTCTGCGGAGGAAAAGTAGACACTAATAATACCTAATCGTTCGCTTTGTTTTTCAACACCAACAGATACAATGCAATCGGAAACCGCCTCTACAGAATAATCCAATGCTTCACAAACTACTATCAAAGCAGATCTACCTTGTTTTTCATGTATCACTCTCCATGAACTTTTGCAATACGCAATCTTATCATTTATATAATAGGGCTCCTGCAGCGCTATAATATCTGTAATTATTTCCAGAACCACATCCAATGCAGAGAGCTGGACTGCCGCAGCAGAACAATGGTTAGCATTTAAACTTAAAATCTTCATAATAAGAATTAAGAACATACCGTTAAAAATCCAAATCTCCATTCACGTAAAATCCTATATACAGTTAAATTTAAAACCCGCTATTTAGTTAAAATCTGTATATCAATATAAAATAATAGAGTTTAAAATATCAAAGTTATTCAGAAAGTACTTATCTGATCAGATTTCCCTAAGTCCAAATGACTTACCTGATCGGAGGAGAAGGGAACAGGTTCCAGTTAATAATCCAAAACAGCGCAGACAGCTATTTAGATATAATTTAAATATAGTAAAATGAACGAATCAGTCCCAGCAGCGTGCGTATTCAATATCCAAGTGATATCCAACATAACGCATCTCCTTAATTAATATCCAAATGATCTCTAATATATCGCGTTTCCTCAATTATTACCGGACAATTACATGAGAATGCATCATGTTCATCATCAAATTTCAAATGGATGTACATTGTATGTTCTTTCATAGGAGGCAACTATGGCTCACCTATCAGGTGCCTCCATAACAAAGTGACCACTCCTTCCGGCCTTAGTAGTGGCCAACGCCTATAACGGCTAATAAAAATATATATTTGGAATATAATATTATAAATATACATTGGAAATAAACAAAATATATTTTGAATTATTTCGATTAATTATTTATCTCACAACAATTTTGCAAAACATTTTGCTAACAGCTGTTACTTTTCATTATTATAATGTTCTGCATGTACTGCTTAAAAATATATTTTGCTTCAAAAGAGACGAAGTCCATTTATACGTGTGCCAGGTTTAGGAGTAAAGTTTCGATTACAAATGCTACAAACTAAATACTGCCTAGTCTTCTCCTGTTTAACCTGTTCAAATAGATGGAAGTTCCTTACATGCTGATAAAGGTTTTCTTTTCGGGGAAGTGGGAGGCTGTGAAGACAACTTATCAATTTGAGCCTTTATTATCAGATGCACAGTTGTGTAATAACTGCATATGTGTTTCTAAATCATGCCTTTTGGCTCACGAGTTCATCAAGGACTAAAGATTGGTTATTTGATTATGGCAGAGCTAACGACGGCTATCTGCCTAAGGAGATGGATACCTTCGCGGAGGATGTTTAAGGAAAAGTGGCTGTATCCACGTTACACATGGAGAAAGCCACGAAAACGTCCATGCAGCCAGCCCGTTCGCCTGGTATCGAGCCCAGATCAAACAACCGGCGATCAGCGACTTTACTGCTCGGCCACTGGCAGGCGCCAAGTAGCCAAGGAGTAAAGAAGGATGAAACTTTCTTACACGACTGTTGAGATTTTTCCAAACACTACAAAGTATACTAGCACTCAGGGAATAAGAACAAAGTTGTAAACGTATTATACTTTATTCTATTATTAGTCAAAAAGGCTGAAGAGTTTCGAAAAGAAATTTCCTTCCCCTTGTAAACGAACAGAACAATGAAAATATTATAGAAAATATAATGAAAAGAATTTTTTACTAATATTGTTATTAAACACACGAACAATGAAAATATTATAGAAAATATAATGAAAAGAATTTTTTACTATTATTGTTATTAAACACACAGGCAGTAGCTATGCTAATTCAAATGCTGGCGCGAAAGTACGGCAGTTAATTTGTTGGTAATAAAAACAAACGGCGCTTGCGCAAGTCACTCAAAAATTTTATTCATAGAGAGCCATTCACAATCGTTCCTGTTCCGAGACACTAGTCAAATGGTCTCGCTCCTCTTTGGTCTGTAACTTAATAACGTCAAGTATGCGCTCAACTTTTTGTGTAAACTCGTGTGTGTGTTTTATATAACGTAATTTCGTGTTAATAAAACAGTGGTTGTCAATAAAAATTTGACTACGTATTCACGGAGCCACAACGCTTAAAAAGACACTATATTTATGATTATGAATACAGTGGAACCTTGATCACTAACAAAGACGAAAAATATCTTGAATGGCGAACAATGTGTCGAGATACAAACAAATAAGGTGGTAACAAATAATATTCCAAAATGCAGTTAATGTAGTCAAGAAAATGTCTTCAGAAGAAATAATTGAAAAGGAATGTTATTAGTTATCTGATCTGCGAAATTTGCGCAAAATGGGTCAAAGATTCAAAGAACATTATTACCCTAATAAAGTAATAGTAAGTGATCATAAATATTTTAAATAATTTGGTAATGTCATGTCTTGTTTTAGGAACATTTTAAAACGTCGACAAGAACAAATCAGGATGGACATTAACCTTTTTAATGCAACAAGGCCCAGCGACTGTCCAGTAGAAGCAAGGGATATTGAAAGAAAAAAAAAAAAAAAGACCTCAGAAAAACAGCAACTACCTGATATTTTTAAGGAATATGATTTCCCTTTCAAACAATAATATTTTGCACTTTGGCTTCTTCACCCTTTTTTTATACTTACGCCGCCAACTTCCCTTCATGGCAATAAAGTAAAATTTAATTCAACTTTTCCTATTTTTTTTATATTTTCAGTATTTTGTTAAGTATTAATATTGTATATTTATTAAATTCGACAGAAATTCCATTGATTTTGCATGTAAAGTACTCTTTTCGAAGCAATTATTAAAGATCCAGGAAAGGATTAAGTCATTTTATATTAATTTCTATGAGAAAATTTTTTTCATTATACGAATATTTTGGATGTCGAATTATTTTCAATAACAAATTAAGTTCGTGAACCTTGTAATTATAGCGGTGTTCGATTACTTTCATTTTACTGAAAATGCATTAAAAGCAAGATGAAATGCAATTCCTTTTATCATATATTCCTTGCAAAACTATAAAAACAGTACACTGTTTGTTATTTACACTTTATTGAAAATCAAAACCTGCAAATATGCTTCAACATTTTGAAAAGTATATCTTCTCAAACATCAGCTCCTTATACAGTACTGTACAATTAAAATAGTTCTTAGACATTATTAAGTCTAAAACCCAAACACGGGTTATACAATTCAAATAACTGTCCATACGTAAGTTATTCCAAGATAACAAATATTTTTGACAAGTTTATCACAAATGTAACCTTTCGTAGTCTGCAAAAATAAAACCTTTGCTGCATATTGCACATGCTTTCCTAGATGAGTTGGAAGCATTAATCAAAGTAATCAAAGTTTTTTTCCCTGCAGAACCTGTATAAATCAGCTCTAGATGCCAAGTAATTGAATTTCGCCAAAACTGACCAAGAATTTTTTTGTCACGCTCAGGATCATTCACAAGCTTTCGTTTCGTTACAAAAATTGGAATTTTGCAATTTTCAGAAATTTTTCGAATAACAGTTGTGATCTGAATATACTTCTCCAACAACTTTTGGTAATGAACAGATGTTGCTCGCATTTTATCTGACCAATAAAAAGAAGAAATTCCATCAATCATAATAATATTTTTGCCATCAGAGAGGCATAGCAGATTTTTTATCGAACACAATGTTAATATAAAATTATCGCAGTCAGAACATCTCATCAGATGAAGCAAATTTAACCTTTCTTTGATAAATAACGATATTTCGTTTACAGATACAGAGGCACCATAAGTGTCTCGTTTTAATTTTAGTCTCTTTTCTAATATTGTAATTAATCTGAAAAGATCAAAGTGGCAATCATTATCAATGAAGGTAACTTTAATATTTAATCCACCAAGACTTAAACCTTTCCATTTCTTTGGTAAAATACAGCAAATAATGAAATGGTATAACAGTTCAGTTTTTCCAGCTCCTGATTCACCAGATATTTCAACGATGTCTTGTGAAGTTAAACGTGGAAATATTTGCTTTTCCAGAGAAGAAAAATTTGGACCAACTTCTAATCTAGAAAAAAGCTAAAATAACAATCATTAATGACTCAGACTGAAAATAAATTACATTTAATTACAATTTTTTTTTAAAATTAAGAAAGTTAAATTTTAACAAATGATCTAAATTTTTAGGTCACTATTTTTTTTGAAGAACTTGTTGAATTTGCTTTATAATACAGATGCCATTTTTCTGTTTGCATATGCATAAATAATTTAATCCATATTATTAAAATATGAATTAAATTACATATACATTGATCTATCATTTATCTTCTATAATGCATAATTATATCTAATCAATTTTACATTATTTGCATTTACTTAAAATTATATTATACTACTGTTTTTACAATTAATTAATTACACTAAAATATTAATTTATTTCTTATTTTTTTTTCAAAATATTACAGCATATATATTTTTATTTCTTTGCAATCAAAATTACACATATCACAAGAAAATATCAATAATACAATACGATTAGGGTTACAACAATAGCAATAATATTTTAATATTAAATCAATGATATAGAGCAGGGGTGGCCATCACGGAAGTTCGCTGGCAATGACTGGAGTGGAATTCCGTGTACAATGGATTGGGATGAAATTTCAAAGTTGACGTCCCTGGAGCTTTAACCACTTATCCCTTTCAAAGGTCTTGGTATTTCTTCGTATTATATAAATTTTCCCTCATTGAGGGAAAGCATCTAAAAGCCCAGTCATTAATCCCTAGATTTCCCTTCGTTTTGTGTAAAAATCCATTAACCCGTGCAGGACCAGCGTCGCGTACACGCGAAGAGCTCCGATCGATCTCTTCGGCCCAGCGTCGCGTATACGTAACTTGAAAACGGAATGATTTTTAAAAAAATTTTAAATGCCAGTAGATGATGCTAAATGGTAACGGTTAAGTCATGTGGCTTTTGACTTTCATGTATGAGCATCAATTTCTGTTCTGTGCTTCTGGTTTTGATAAGATTTATTGGTGAAAATAAACTGGGAATCACAGCTCTATAAGTTAAAGGGACAGCGGCGTGTTTGTTTAATTCGTTAGGAATTTCGTTTTTATTCTTCGCGTTTTTCGTTATTAGAAAGAGAAAATGTATCCTTCTTCTTTTTTTTTGAATATGAGAATGTGGGAAAACGCTTCTCGCTGACTATAGCGGGTATAACGTCAACCGAACTTCCGTGACGGAAAAATTCAGACTAGTTGTCCTTTTTTATATTTATTTTAAAACTGAACATAGACTTTCTTGGTTAACTGAAAAGTAACTTTACAGCATTACTAAAGAAGGGGAAAGATATCAGCTTCCTCGATGCATGATGCATCTTACTTGCTCGGGGAAAAAAGCTGTCATGTTGTCCTATGTGTCGATTCTCGTTTTGAATTATTCTACGCACAGCAGAATTATTAAATTGAAATTTCATTACTTACAGATAATTATTGTTTAATTTTCTTTTACATTTCGTATTTATGATTTTATTTTCATGCGTACAGTATTTGATTTCATGCTTAGAGTTTTAATTTCAGTATTTCGCATGTTTCATTTATCTCTATTAATGCGATATTCCTTATATTAATACATATTAATAATTAGTATATTAAGTACGTAACTTCAAAAATTGAGGTCATTAAATTAAAATGCTGATTTTATATGAATTTTTTTGTAAAAGTAGGCTTAACTGCTGAAAATGCGTGGGCCGGTGGCGACGTTCCATTTCCGGGATTTCGATCTCGTTCTCCGTGCGCTGATTCTGAAGGGGTTAAACAACACACAAGGATTTTTGTTGAAAGAAGGAAGTGATATCTTAATGGGGGAAAGCATTAGGTTCAAGATTCCCGTCCTTTCAAGCCCCTCACAGCTGGCAACACCCCGTCCTCAAAAGGTTAATGTGTTCTGGGAATTTACCGAGGTCATAAATTCCTAGCCTTTTGACAGCCTGACACTGCGATCTCCGCCCAACAAGCACAATACATTTTGATTTATGTTTTACACTTGTCACCGGACGCAATGCGTGAACGCAACTGTTAGGGCTCGACTCATCGAAGAACTTAGTCAGTTAGCTTGAATATTTGGTAGTGTTATACAGTAGCTTATTTTCTTTTGTATTAAGAGTATTATTATTAATCAATATTATTTATCCTCAGTGACCACTTTGGGTTTCAATTTTTCTTCTGTTTAAAATGCAAGTACCTTTTCTTTGTTTTAAATAAAGTTGCTTTTCTCACATATCTATTTGCTTGCTAAGTGAGCATTCTCGGCAACAGATCTCTAAACTGCAGTTATTACACTGAGAGAAAAATAAGGGACAGTATTACAAATATATTAGGAATAACAATTATTCTATTTAAATATTTAAACCGTAACAAATATATTTTAACTTTAACATACTTCTTGTAAATTTGAATATACCTTTATTAGACTTTAATACACTTGCATTGTTGCGTCCGATCGTAACATGAAGTATTGTTATCATTTCTTTCAATGTAACGGAGATAATAGCCGCAGTTCATGAGTTTTGAATTTTCTAGAAAAATATTCAATTCAATATTTATTCTTTAAATTGTCATATTTCTTTGCATTCTAGTATACCCATGAACATGAGTAGTAAACCGAAGAAATCGAAAACTTATTACTTCAATAAAGAATGGGAACTCGATTACTTTTTTATAATGTTGAATGATAAATGTTATTGTTTAATATGTCTTAACCTCAGTAGCGATTGCTAAAAAGGATGATCTGGATAGACATTTTTTAGCTTTACATAACAAGTATCAAAGAGATTATCCACCAAATTCTGAACTGAGAAAACATAAAGTTAGGGACCTTAAAACTTTAATTAACAAATCAACAAAGCGTTTTTAAAAAGTTAAGGTTGAAGTCACAAGTAGTAACTATAGCATCATTCAAAGTAAGCTATCTCTTAGCAAAAAAATGTAAGCCATTTTCCGACGGTGAATTTGTAAAGGAAATTTTTCTAGAAATGTAAGATTCCCTTTTTAACGATTTTAAGAACAAGAGTGAAATCGTTGCTGCAATTCAAGATCTACAATTATCTCGAAACACAGTGATGTGACGAATTAAAAGGATGAGTGGGAATGTAAAATGAGCAGTTATATAATGATATTAATAGATGTTCTTGCTTTTCCCTTCAGTGTGATGAATGGACAGATATAAGTGATACGGCACAATTACTTGTTTTCGTTCGTAAGGTTTTTAAATCTAAAGAAGAATTGTTGGGTATGATTTCTTTAAAGGAAAGGGCTAGAGGTGTAGACATATTCAAAGCCTATAAAAACTTGCTCAATGATTTGCAAGTACCACTTTTTAAATTAGTTTCAATAACAACGGATGGAGCAGCTACAATGATTAAGTAGCATAAATGGATTTATAGCTGTGCGTCGAAAGGAAGATGAAGTCACTGCCTTTTTAAGCTGTCACTGCATAATTCACCAGCAAGTGTTAGCTAGCAAGAGACTAAACATAAAATAGGTAATGGACATACCATTTAAAATTGTTAATTTAAGTAGTAACCTCAAATGGCGTCTCTTCCAATTGCAGCTCGATGAAGGCCAAACTGAATCATTACTACATACCGATGTCAGATGGCTAAGCAGAGGTAAATTTTTGCAGCGATTTCGTGATTTATTGCCTGAAGTTATAGAAGTTTCTTCACGAACATGATAGGAACTGTGAAAATTTAAATGATGAATCTTGGCTTAGTGACCGGCATTTCTTACTGATTTTACTTCAATATTAAATCATTTAAATTTAGAATTACAAAGTAAAAATAAAACAGTAATTGATATGATCAGCTGCATAGATGTATATAAAACAAAATTTATTTTGCTAATAGAAGATCTGCAACAAAATAATCAGAATCATTTTCCAAGTATGGCGGATAGCCTACAAAAACATAAAAATATTAATTATAAGATCGACAAATATGTCGCGGAAACCCAAAAAGTAGTTGAAGATTTTGAGATAAGATTCTAAGATTTTGAAAAAATTAAAGAAATTGTGGAATTCATATCTTTTCCTTTTAAAAAAGATTTAAACGTGAAACGCATTAGAAAAAAATTTCAGACATATTTCATATGAATCAAAAGGCAATAAAAATTAAATTATATTTTTACAAACTGCTTAATCTCATAAGCCCGAAAATTCGAAGAAGATTTTTGGAAATATGTCAACCGAGAAAAATATCCCAGTATCACCAAATGTAGCGAATATATCTATTCTTGTTTCAGATTTACATACGGCATTTTCATACTTGAAACTAACGAAAACTAAACAACATTCTTTCCTGACTGATTCCCATACTGAAGACTCATTATTATTATCTTTGTCAAGCTATGCTAATGTCAGCTAATTGTTTCCTTGGTTAGGGAGATGCAAACTCAGTCCTTCCCATTGATGTTAAGGCAACAAAGTAAATTCTAAGTCTGTCTTCATCTGTAGCTACTTTGAATTAATAAATATTGTTAATAATTATCAACGTTCTTTTTTTTCCTTTGACATGAGTTTTTGGGATCTTTAAATAATTATTGTTGTGTTTTTTACGTAGGTAAGATAAACCTTATATCTATATTTCAGTACGAGGTTATGCTCAGCGAGCTATTGATAGATTAGCAAGCTTTGTTATTCTTTCATGATAAATTCTCCTGGCCCCCCAAAATGCGAAAGTGAAATATTGAAATCAAATTATCATCTATACTGTGCATTTTTATAACAACTTTTTAATATTAACGAACAAATAGTACAACCACTTATACATGGCAATACATAAAAAAATTAAATTGCATTTCAAGTTAGTAAAAATCTATCTTGAAAAAGTGTAGGAAAATCGAATATTTTAAGTACCGCATGTACGGAATGCTGCTATTAAAAGTTAGGTCTGGAAATTTATTTTCTTCATGAGCCTAAATCTCGAAAACTTCATAAGCGATTTAAAAAACAAAAAATAGTTTTGAATATATATTTTACTTAGCTACCCATACCTCGCTAGAATGCACCTTACACTGAAACACGATGTATAAACACTGTATGTATTTTACACCCTTCTCCCCCCCTTTGACTACACCTATGACAACAAGTCGATCGCGACACACTTTTAAGATAAAAAGTAGATCTTATGTACAAAAAGGTTGGCCACCCTTGATATAGAGAAACTCTGTAAACAGCTCAACATAAAAATAAAGATATATCAATAAATTTCATAAATCACTGTTTTAACAATTTATCAGCAGTCTTTATTCCAATTTGACATTAAAAGCAGTAAAATATTATTCCATTAATTATGATGTTAATGATACACTAGCAGGAAAAATTAAAAGAACGACTATAAAAGCCCGTGTAAGTATAAAACCTCACGTAACTTGGATATTTTTGCAGCTAAGAATATAGAAGTTGCAAAATATCTTTATTTTGTCATTGTCATGTCTGACATATGTTCAAAATGTGGAATTGCCTATATATGGGCGGTATTAAATAAAAAACATACGAAATGTGATATAAATTGGGGTAGAGAAAATTCAGTGTTACACATTTTTAGAGATGCATTGAAAAAAAAATGAATAAGGTCTGTGATACTATTTCCTGACTACAGTGCAAACTTTAGAGCGACTTTCGATGCTGTATATTAGGAGTTCCTGCGGTAACGAGGTATAATGACGATGAATAACACCTTGATGCCCCTGGAGAGTGCTACAGGGGAGTAGCAGAGATGCAAGTAGGCATCCTAGCGCGTACCATACATGTTCTATAGAATTCAAATGCGATCAATATGCGAATCATTTCGCCTTCAAAATAATCGGTCACTGGTTCAGAGCGATAGAGATGACCATTAACGTCCACTAATAGGAAGTTACAAACGATTGCATCCCTAAAGAACTTGATATAAGAATCAAGAATCTCATCTCTCTAGATTTCAGCAATCATAATTGTACTAATTAAAATGTATACGTCAGTGTGGCCACTCAAAGTAATGCCCTCCTTATTATGATTCGACCGCCATTGCACCGATGCCTTTCCCGGATGTTTTCAGGCTTATTCCGTATATTTGGCTTCTTCAGATTCCATCAAGTCTGGAATCGCTCTCTAAATAAAAATGAGATTCATCAGTAAACAAAGCTCGGCTCCAGTCTGTGATACTCAAATCATGATTATCTCAGTCCAATTACAACTCGCGCAATTCGCAATCCTACTTAGATTGGTTCGGTTTATTTTACTGTGGCAAAGCACTCTAGGACTACCTGCCTGCCTGAGGGATAACTTCGTAGAGGATTTTCTAAGGGAAACTGGCTCCTATTCATGTTACACATGAGGAAAACTCCATGCTACCAATCCGTTCGCTGGGATTCGAACCCCGGACTGAACTACCAGTGTTCGCGACTTTAAGGCTCGGCCGCTGGTAGGCAGCATCCCTATTTAGAAGGACAAATCATGTTTTTGTTTGCATACAGCTTTCTTTCAGGCAATCTGTCACTCATGTTATATCTGGATAGTCAAATTTTTGTAGCTACAGCGAACTGCTGAGCTATCTTTGCTTTGTTACAAATTACCAATGCATTTTTGTTTATTTTTATAGTTAGGGCATTCAGCAATATTTACATCGTCATATGTGAGTTCTATTTTAAAATCATTCGTACGTGATTTATTATACCTATCATCATTTTCGTATTCGCCCTCAAAATGAATTTTCTTCAAACTTAATTCCTGTAGTCTTTCAAAAGTACTCTACATTCTTTTCTGGGTACAGTAATGGATTTTAACAGTTCCTGCCTCCGGCAATCCAAGCAAGCGATTTTTCAATTTTTTACGTCATCTTCACAATCATTGCATAAAAAACGCCTGCTGCAAATTCTTGTGTTCTTCACATTAATAGATTCCTGCCATCGACGCATATATCCATTTTTTTCGCCAAAAGCAAATTTGTCGTTTGAAAAAATATGAACTACAATATCTCTATCTTTCTCATTTCCATGAATTTTATGGCATTTTGCTACAACGCAAGAAGACATAAACGATACTTTACAACAGTGGTCTCAAACTTACACTGCACACGGGCCAATGAACAATTTGAAAGTAGCTGACGGGCAGCAAATACAAAAAAAAAAGGGGGGATTTTTCTTAACAAAACAAAATTTTTTAATTAAATTAAATTAAATTAAATTAAAAACTTTTTAGCAACATGTAAAAACATGGGAATAAAAATAACACAAAGAAAAATATTAAATTTATGCTTACATTTTGCCTGAAATCTAAAAGTTGGTATCTGCAAGAAATTTCTGTTGGTCACAATTTAGAATTCAAACAGACTGCTAAATATTAAAATTCTCAGACTGGCATTTATTCAACTAATTGTAATATACTGAACTACTAAGTAACTTCTAACTTACTTTTAATTTAAAATAAAAAGGAGTATACAAAAGCTTCCCAAGACGATTGAGAATAAGTAATGACAACCTATTATGTTTCTATTATTTATTAGAATTTTCTATGACGCAAAACAAATAAATAATATTTGTATTTAAATTATCGTAAACGTCTTTGTTTTTTACAACATCTTTCAGCCACAACACCTTTTGTTTTGATTTTCATGAAGTTTGCAATCTTGGAGGGAAATAACTAGAAAGTATAATCACAAATTGTAGATACTCATTGGCAATCTGGTTCTTTCCATAGACTTTATTAATGTTCAACTACGAAAAAAAAAAACTGTTCTCATGTAAACGTACTCAAAAACAAAGCGAATATTCTTGCTGAAAAAATTCGCAACTAAAGATATTTATCTTTTGATAAGTGCTAATAAAATTAATCAAATTTGTATCATAAAATCTTTGAATAAGTTTTATATCACAGAGTAAATTAAACTCTATTTTTAAATTTTCCGAAGAGTTACGTTCGTTTTTGGTAATAAAAACAATATGAAACTGTACTCCAAAATATCAAAATCTTAAATATTTTCTTTAAATTCTTGTCATAATAATGCTTTAATTTATGGGAAATGTATTCGCAGGCAGCATAAAATTACTTTTAGGGTCGCATGCAATCCGTGGGCCGGCAGTTTGATTTTAACATTGTTTTACTAGAAAAAACATATGTGATTAAAACTAATTTAGGATGCCCACATTGCTAGAATATCGCTAAAATTTTAAACAGGCGAAGTCAGAGCAAATGCAACATAGTGATGTCAACTATTTTCTGTTCCCTACAAGGATCGCGTCGGCAAGTAGTCACACAAAGGAATAACCTAGCCCTTCCTTTTAACCCTGATCTAATAGTATAGTCATATTCTGTAACTCTGGGACAGAACCCATTTCTCATAGCTTGTCGTCACATAGGACTCAATCCCACAAAGCCTGTGGTGAATTCAAAGAGATTTGAGACTTTAACATGGAAGCTAATTGTCCTTCTCAGGGATACGTCACAACCTCAACAAACGCCCTACAAACACTCACCGGAGTTATTCCCCTACCAATAGAAACTCAAGTTGAAGCAATCTCGACGATAGTATTACAGCTAAGAAGATCAGCAAAATTCGCAGATACCATTTTTCACCTTGATGAATATGAAGAAAAATCCCCAAAATACCAGATACATCCAGCCCTCAAACTCCATAACCTCCACTGCAACTTCAACCAACCTCCTCCTTACACCAATATAACAGCTTTCACAGATGGATCCAAAATTGACAATAAAGTGGGTTGCGCAGCAGCAATCCGCACCAGTACCAGTCTCAGCGAAAGCACCAGCGCAAATTCACTCGGAATGGGAGTGACACCTGAGATCAAATGACAGTGTCTACCAGGGGGAATTAACCGCTATTCGTCTCATCATCAACCACCTGTTACGAGATCCAACAGACCCCATTCATATCGTGACAGTCAGTCCTCTATACAAGCTATTCAAAGCTTCTACACCAAATCACCAATAGCACAGGACATCAAGAAGATCATAAGGACAAGTAATAAGCAGTTCTTTCTCTCATGGACTAGAGGCCATAACAATTGCGAAGGTAATGAGAGGGTGGACTTGCTTGCGAAACAGGCAGCACTCGATCAACTCGGCGACGGTATAGACATCCCCTGGCCACAATCGCCATTAAAATCAAAGCTCAAACAACTTGTAACTGAGACATTGCAGCAAGACTGGGAAATGGTAGAACAGAACGACGAACCTACAGTTAATACCGAAGATAGACGACACACGCACAATATCCAACTACTTCTTGACACAATATATCTCAGGTCATGGCCCTTTCCCTAGATATTTCTTCGAAAGAAATTTTACATCTACCGATTTGTGTGCATGTGGAGAAAAAGGCAATACTGACCATTATGTCTTTCATTGCCCACTTACCGCCAACCTACGCGTCAAACACCGTACTCAAGTGGGAATAGAATTCAAAAGATTCCTAATCAACCATCAACACACTACAAAAGCATCAAACTAATCACAGACAAGCTACAACAACAAGGTAGAGAACTATGCCACTCACAAATAAGAAAACTGATTGCATTGTTGAATAACTAGCAAAAGTGCCACCACACAGCTATCCAAAGAATCATGCCTATTTGCTAACCTCCACTGAAGAACGACTCTCAATCTACTGCTTCACCATTTAACTATCCATGGAGACAATCTAACGTACTCACTTGTTTCAAATATGATATTCAACAGGGAGTGCTTCTATCCTCCGTCATCACTATTTAAGTGAGTACTGCTCCCCATACTGCTTGCAGATTGAACTCTATGCACAATGAACTCTGTGCACTCTGTACAAAATGAACTCTGTAAAATCTGTGCACAATCACGCAACGATACCACCAACATAAAAATAACATAACATTATAACTCACATCACATCCACCTTCCCAAATGTTAATATATTCCTCCAAGCATACCCACAAAACTCAAACTGCAACACTTACTTTTAATTGCAACATTATATCTGAACCTCGATTACCTGCACCCAATTTATTTGTATGTGTGTTCTACTTATGTAAATTACTTGTTATTTTAATGTAATTTAGTATACCAAATAAATGCCAGGAAAGTTTAGTACAGTGGGGCAATACCAATTTTTGTTTATGACAATGTTGTAGTGCCCCCTGCACGTTTTCCTGTCCTGTCCTTCTCAGGGAGTTCGCCATCCTGCAAGAACTGGAATAGAAACATCCACCATAAAGTCGGCAATGATCGCATTTCATACACGGACTATCACCGGATGCTGGTAAGAAGGGCTATGGGTTATTCAATTATGGCAAAGCACACGAGGGCTATCTGCCTAAAGGGAAGGATGCCTTCGTGGAGGACTTGCTCAGGGAAACTGGCTCGTATACACATTACACATGGGGAAAACCACGAAAACGCCCATGCAACCAGCCCGTTCGCAGGATTCGAACCTCGGACCGAACTACCAGTGTTCAGCGTCTTTACCGCTCGGCCGCTGGTAAGAAGAGAATGCTTTATCGTATCATAAGAATAGTATGCAGCACGATTTACGCCGTTTTCGTTCGCTTATTTTATACCTCAACAGCCAATGAAATGGGCACAAGGATGCATGCACTTTAGACTGACAGTCGTTCACAATCAAATAAATTGCTTGTTTGGCGATAGTTCTTAAGTTTAATCAATTTTTTTTTTCGGAAATCATAGACTGTTTTTGTGAGTATTTTGTGTTGACTATTTTTGTGACTTGTTAGTGCTTTATTATAATAAGAAGGTAGGCAGCATTTTTAAATTTAAAAACTAATTGCTTGTACCAAAATTTAATTTTCTAATGATTTTTTTATAAACACTTACCCTCTTTTCACAGTTGGAGAAATATCCTCAAAACAAACAAAAAAAAATTAAAAGTTTAAATGAAGAATAGAAATTCTGTTATTTTTTTTCACTTTTGTAAAGGACAAAGCTGTTTGTCTTTTGTGTGATATCAGCTCTTGTAAAAGACAAAGTTGTTTGCTTTTTATGCTTAGATTCAGTATCCGTTTTAAAAGAATATATCAAACAGCATTTTGAGACAAAACATGATACAAATTATAAAAACATCCAAGGCCAAATGTAGAAAGATAAACTGAATGAATTAGGAGAAAAGATTAAAACAAAAAATATATAAAGCTCAATGTTTTTCATCAGATTTGGCAGTGAAAACTACTTACACTATTAGTTAAATTTCAGCCAACATCAGCTGTGATATTTAATGAAAGCTAAACATCAGCATATACAAATATCTCAAATATATATTTGTAAGAGGAATTAATTCTACTTTTAATATAACTGAAGAAATGGGCTCAATTATGCTAACGACAGGAACTATAACAGGTAAAGACCTGTACAGAGAACTAAAATTGCTATTGGAAAAATTATCAATTCCATTCAATTTCTGGATTCTGGCATACCAACTAATGGAGTATGAGCAAGAAGTATGAATGTAGGAGTCACAGAAATGTTATTCATGATATAAAAATCTTGACAGGAAGAGACATATTTGCTATTCATTGCATAGTTCTACTAGAGAATCTCTGCACAAAAATTTACCATCCTGTAATAAAACATTAATTTTTTTAAACCTCCAACAAATTTAAAGAATTTTTAAAAGATATGAAAAATGAATATGGTGATGTGATTTATAACACAGAATTATACTGGTTGAGTAGATATACTGTGCTAAAAAGAGTACATAACTTCAAAAATGAAATTCAATTGCTTGTGGAAATAAACGTATATCTATTTCCCTAATTAAACGACAAAGAACGGATGTATGATTTTACCTTTCGTGTTGATATAACTCAGCATCTTAATGAATTAAATATGGAACTTTAAAGGAAAAGTCAGTTTATACATATTTGACAAAATTAAAGCTTTTGAAAGTAAACTTAATATTTAGACAAACATGTCGTATTTTCCATATTTGAAAAAAAAAATCCTTCAGAAACATGAAAATGTACCCAGCAAACACAAAAATTAATAACTGAATTCGAATCGCGATTTTAAAATATTTAGATGAGGGGGGGATTCTTAGTTTTAATATTTCTTCATCGGCGTTTAATATAGATGTCAAAATAGTTCTGGATGAGTTATAAAGAGAATTGATAGATTTACAATACAAAGCTTTGAGAAACAAATTTCAGAATGTGGACACCTAAAAGATTTATCAAAATTGCATGATTTTCAAAAAATTTCCATAATTAGTCATTCAGGCAATGCAAATCATATCCCTTTTTGGGAGTATGCAATGAAAATAATTAAAACGACCGCTAACTAAAGTTAAATGACACATAACTGGAAAGCTGCATACGAGTTGCTGTGGAACTTGGTGTAGTTTGGTTTATATAATTACGACAAAGCCATAAGGGCTATCTGCCTCAGGGTTATGGGTTATTCAGTTATGGTAAAGCACACAAGGGCTATCTGTCTAAAGGGAGGGATGCCTTCGTGGAGGACTTTCTAAGGGAAACTGGCTCGTATACACGTTACACACGGGGAAAACCACGATATCTGCCTCAGGAGAGGGATGCCTTCGTGGAGGACTTGCTAAGGGAAGCTGAGTTGTATAAGAGTTACACATGGAGGAAACCATGAAAATGGCCATGCAGCCAGCCCGTTCACGGGATTCGAACCTCGGACCGAACTACCAGTGTTCAGCGACTTTACAGCTCGCCCACTGGTGAGCCATTGTGGAACTTGGAACTTATCATGCTGCCATGCAGCTATTATAAAATAACCCTTTCCAGCTCCTTAGAGAGTCCCTGAAGGGCATGACAAAAGTGAGAATTCCTTGAATTAATTTCTCAGGGAAAATCACAGTAATAAGGTAGAAAGAAAGAAAACTTTGTCCTCCATTAAACAGAAAACATCGGTGAGAACTGGAGGCAGCTAGCAGATGTGCTTCCATCTGCTGATAGGAAAGGAGATGATGATCATGGGGCAGGAGAGGCAAGAACAATACTGGGATCATCAGCTGGAGAATCAGGAAGGTAAAAGTCTCTTGAGTCGTGTCTCCGCAAATCCATGGTATGAGAAAATTAATTTCTCACTGCAATTCTGTGAGAACATGTAGAAATTACAGCAAACGTGTGAAAATATATTAGTAATTAACTTGTATAACTCGATAAGAAGCATATAGTCTGATGTTATAGTCCTCTGGTAAAACTTAAGAGATCGTCAGGAACGTTAGCAGTTGGGCAGGCAGGTGATTTCTTGAAGAAGGTATCATCAAGCTTATTAGCATGGTCTCGAACAAAATCCAATTTGAAGTCCCGATGCAGACAGTTGTTCCAGACAAAATAAGAAGCTCCAGTGATGATATGCAGGAGCTTATTCTGAACAATCTGAAGCTGTTGAATGTCCCTGTCTGTGGCGTAGGCCCAGGCAGGAGAAGCATAGGAAAGTATGGGGTAACTGAAGTATAAATTCTTTGTTTCCTGTTTAGACTAAATTGAGATGTGTTAGAGAGCGGGGATTCTAATTAGAGGATTATTTGCAGAGATTTTCCTTTAATATTTTTAATGTGATTTGTCCAAATGATGTTAGAATTCAGGATAACTCCTAAGTATTAAGCCGTGGAGACGAACGGAATCCTGATATTAAAGAAGGTGATCTTAGCAGTAACGGAGATGCATTTCTTGAACTTTCTGATGAGACATACTTCAGATTTCGCAGGCTTGATACTGATTTTCCAGGTATGACGTCAGGCTTCTATGGCAGTGGTCTGGTTTTGAATATGTATGATGGCTTCGTTAGGCTGCCTTGACTTGGTGAGAATGGCCATGTCTGGCATAACATGCAAGAAGCATGTTACGATTGTTACGATCACCCGGGAGATTTGGAAACACGTTTATGTAAATAATGTTAAGGATCGGTCCTAAAATAGACCCATGTGGAATTCCAGCACAAATGTTCTTATGAGGACAAGAAGAGTTACAGTGCCTGACAGTAAAAGTTCTATTTTCCAAGAAGGATTTCAGAAGCAAGATAATTTCACGTGGTAGGTCCCTTTTAATCAGCTTAAAGATGAGATCCTCATGCTAAACGCGGTCAAAAGCTTTGACCATGTCAAGCATGTGGATTGCTATACTGAGTTTGTTATGTTTGTTATTGCTATACTGAGTTAAAGTGGCACCCGCAAATTCTGATGACTTGTTTAATTGTAGATAATCCTTTTAGAAATCCGTATTGGATGTTGATACCTTCCTGTGGATAGGTTTTATTCTATTGTAGATAATGCATTCCAGCAATTTTGCGAGTGCAGTCAGAAGACTCATGGGTCTGTAACTGCTTGAAGAATCAGGGGGTTTCAGTGGCTTGAGAATGATAAAAATGGAGGCCTGTTTTCATGTGTCGGGAAAATAGCAGTTCCAAATGCTACTGAACGCAGCAATATAATTCTGCGGAAGGTGCTTAAGCATGTTATTGGTTATACCACACCTAAGCTTGTTGCTTTCCTGGGTGAACAATATTTGATAATATCATTGATTTCAGCCGGAGAGGTAAACTGTATTTTAAAATATTAAACTCAGAGAGGGAGAGGAAATCCAATCAGTCACAAAGTTTGTAGTTTCTTGATTCGAAGCTGAAAAAACGTTCGGCTTGAAATGATTTTCAAGAAAGTTGGAGAAAAGCTCTACCTTTTTTTTTCACCAATGCAAGCAGTAGCATTCTCATTTCTGATTGGCTGACAGCAATATTTGGTCATCTTCAGTCTTCAGACGTAGTTCCAAAAGGAACCGTCATCTAAATTAAGCTGATCGACACTGCCACAGTTGGGATATGTTCTCGCTGATAAGTGATTTAATTTTTCAATTTAACTGACTAATTCTGATTTTCAAATAAGGATACCAGGTGCGATTGAAGTTCTTACGAAGGTGATTCAGTTCCTTAATAACATTTCTAATGTACTGGGGAAGCTGCCAATGATATTAATCAGATTTTATGGTTGGTGAGTTATCCCAAACATTTTAGAGATTTTTGGTGAGGCGATGAATTTAAAAGTCAGTATCATCCTCTGAACTGAGTTTAGTGATATTAGGAGGGGATATGCAGGCAAATTTCCAGACGAACTTCCAATCCGTAATTTTCTTGTCAGGGAAGTGTTTTGAAATATTGGCTCCTAACTGGGCAATCACAGGGACGTGATCGGAGGAAGAATCGTCAATTATGTTTAGTGACATTGGGATGTTGATACTGCTGATACAAAAGTCTATGTCTGCTGATAAAAAGTCCATGTTTCATGCCTGCGGTTTAGCATATTTGGCTTGTAGGTGCTGGTGTCAGGAACATACAGATAGATTGGATGATTAAGAAAGTAATCTTGAATAACTTGTCCGTCAATGTTGTTGCGGTAACAACCCCATTCCACATGTCTACTATTAAAATCTCCTCCAATGTAAGTCGTGCAACGATTTTTGAGCAATTCTTCAGATCAGAGGCTATAAACGATTATCTGACAGGTTGTAAATCACACAAAAGGTGATGGTTCTGTATTTTGGCAAGCACACGGGACTTTCATAATTCATATCCTTTTTGATTATCAGTGGTGATGAGGCAGGAGTTAAGAGACCTTCAGATCTAAATGACAACTCCACCTCCTCTGTGTCGAAGCCTATCACATCTCATAGGTGTTGAAGTTAACAAGCCTTAGACTGTGCTGGGACTTTGCATGCATTTCGGTGACCATAGCTACACCTACATCATGATTAACCATGAAATTGAGGAATTCTGAAAGTTTTGTGGTGAGATTATAGGCTTTCCATAGGAGAATCGTGCACACAGAAAGTCAAGAAGGATTATTATCTATCACGAGAGAAAGGGCTGACAGGTGTGTTGTGTTTATTGTTATTGATTGCGAGATGTTGAACTACATTTTGTATGTCAAAGTCTTTCAGCATGACCAGGAGGTAGGTGTAAGTGCTCTTAATACTTGCTTGACTTCAGAGACCTTACTCACAATGGCGGCCTCCTGCCTGTGATAGGGATCTGTGCTGTCATTCGTAACGACTATTTCAGCATAAGTGCAGGCATCAGGGGGGTTGCTTTCCACCTTTATGGAATAAAAAGCACAGCCATGATAACTGGCCGTGTGAGGACCCTGACAGTAGGGCGCGCATCCAGAGACTAAGAACAGTCTCTGGATTCATGATTCATTCCGCACTTGACACAGTGTGAGGGATGCCAGCAAGTAGCTTGTGCCTGATGAAACGACTGGCAATGGAAACACTGGGTAGGTCAGCGGCGTCCTCTGTATGTTTCCACAGTAATTTTTATGTACATTAAGTATTTCAGGTTACGTATGGAATGGGCATAGTCCGTTTTCCTGAGAGCGACGAGAAAGAGGGGCATTTAATGACCTCTAGTAAGCCGATCGACTTTAAGGACAGGATATCCAAGTTCCAATAGCTTATCTGTGATCTCATTGATGTTGGTGCATGAAGGTAAACTTCTAACTACTACCTTCAGGTTTTTGTCGTCAGGTTGAAGTGATATGGAATCTCCTTAGAGTCCATGAGAGCTGTAGTCTTGCCATGAATGTCCGTCTCGGAGGCTTTGATTTCGAATTCCCGGTCGGTCTTAAGTCTGGCACGGAAATCAGTTAATTTACATGCTTTAGTCCTCTAACAAGTCTGTTAATTGTTTCCAGGTTATACTGCTGTCCTTAACAACTATCGGAGACAGTTTAGAACTTCATGCAGGATAAAGAAAGTTATTTGAGTCCGCAGTAAACAGAGTTTCCTGACTGAATGCAGAGGGCAAGTTCTGATTGGTGCGTTTCCTGATTCAATGCAGACGGCAAGTTATGATTGATCCTTACTGGGTCAGTTGGTGCCTCCGAGACAGTACCGTCCAAGTCATGTGACCTGGAATTATTCAGTTGGGATAAATTTGTTTCATCTTGGCTATGTAACTTGGTGTAAGTTGTGAACTCAAGTTGCTTTTCTGGCTGCTGATGGTTTTGGTGATTTTAGTTGGTTTAGTTTTAACGTTAGTTCTTGGTTTAATGGCACCAACAAATTTGGTGGAATGAGAATGCAATTCTGTCACCTCTGTAGGTTTGTCTTTCTGGCTATCAGCTAGCACACTGAATTGGCTTTGAACAGGGGGGAAGATCTGATTCTGTCGGGCTAGCTGAATGTTTTACACTTGTGGTAGGGGTTTTTCAGTCCATTTTTACATTGGATGAAGTATGTGGTTCTGAAGCGGTTCTGGACGACACAAACTGGCTTAAACAGGGGTCTGCCGTACCGTGAGGCGATCGGTGATCGTTGGTTCCTTGCTGCGAAGCTGGGACTTTTTCCATAAATCGGGAAGTTCTTTCAGAACAGCGGGTACCATACATGAGATAATGCCATAGGTGAGAGCTTCATTATCACTGACTGTGGAAGTTTGCCTAAGCTCAGTGAGCCTAGTAAATTCATTCAACATTAGCTGAATAAAACTCATAATCAAAAAATAGCTTAGTCAATCGTCAAAATTCAGCAGATAGTACAAAACAGTTAATTGCTAAGAAACACTAGACAAGCACGCTATGCATTCTTATGGTATTAGTGAACTCGAGTTGCTGTGTCATCTGTATCCGCAAATATAAGCCACCTGGTTGCAAATAAGCAATGCCAAACTTCTCATTAATATTTGTTCCAAGATTTTTTCGTATAATAATTGCTATTTTTTAATATAGAGAATATCTATTATATAATTTATACGCATTATTTTAATAAAGTTGTTCCTTTGTTCATTTTATTAATAAAGAGATAATTTGTATTTATCATCTAATGTTGATATTTTATATATTTTTATATCCAGCCAGTACAAAAATTTTAAAATTAATAAGAAAAGGTTGCTCATCCTTGATCTAAATTCTTTCACAACTCTTTTGCTTTTTTCAATGCCATCAGTCATTTTCAGTGTAGTCTTCAGTTAATTGCAAAGTACTAAGAACTTTTTTTTTTCATGACCGTGCTGAAGATCAGTAAGCTATTGATAAACTTTTTAATGCTAAATCTCCACTGACTGCTGATTGTAAGTTTCGCTATTTATTATTTAAAACAAAATAATGATACAGTTCTAACAGAAAACTGGGAAAACATTGCCTCACTACAACTTGTCACTGTATAGGTTCAGCAAGATGTAGAAAGAGTACACTTAATAAATCCTGCAATGATACATATTCTGCACAAGGGTTAATTTTCTTAAGACACACTTTGACACTTTAATCCTGACATGTTGCTGGCATTGTCATTGAAATGACCAAGGAAATTTAATGCACCTATTTCAAAAATGGAAGGATTATCTTTTATGGTTTTGGTCAATTCATTTCAATTTTTGATTTGTGTCCAATATTTAATAAATGAATAAAAATTGCTCCACTGGAATATCATTCTTCTGTATGTATCTGATAATTGGCCTAAAATCTGAAGAAGTATAAATAATAACTGAATAATATTCAGCAAATTAGATCTTACTAATGATAATTTCCCATATTTTCTTAGTTACAAATTGTACAAGCTCTTAAAATATTACTGAGCTGATGTAGCTTGTATGTTGATAATCAAATCTTATATTTTCTAATATGATTAAGAAAAAGAAACCTAACAAAAGATTGATTTCAATGAAAAAGAAAAAAATTTCCATTGTTGGAAGAAACAATTACTTCATCATAGAGTCATAATGGAAGTCCATAGCTAGTTACTTTTAATTACTGGAACAACTCTTAGTAAAATTTCTTTCCAATAACTGATTTCTTTACTAATTTCTGATTATATCATCTGATTAATTTTTTCTTTCTCAAATCTAGTAAGGTAAGTTTATCTTATTCAGCTCAGATTTTAAAATCTTTCATGCATCAAATTTTACAATTCTAAATTGATTATATCTTAAAAATAATAGAAGGCTCCAGCAAAAAAAATTTGTCTAATGTACATGTTTTCTGCATACATAAATCAAGTTTGCTGTATTTTTGCGTCATTTATTAGTCTTGGAGTTAACATGTGAGAACAAATATTGTGTTTAAACAGGAATAAATTCATTTGAGTTTGTAATAATCCATTTTTTCATTTTATTCAAATCCATGCACAGCAAAATAATAGATGTAGGAATTATTTACCGTATGTTTCATTTAATCTCTAACACAAACGAAAAAAAAAAATCGCATTCAATGACAGTTGTGATAATTTAATTACAAGATGTTGAAACTTATGGTTTAGGTTCCTGGAGTTTGATTTTCTTCTTCAACTTCTTACTGATACTAATGGTCTGCATTCATCTTATACTTGTATTTTTCTTTCATCATTAGATGTAACTGATAACAAGAATGAGTCAAGTTTCTGGACTTTTTAACAACAACTTATTCCCATTCGCCTTTTCCTTTCATTATTTTATAGCCAATCAAACCTTTTCTTGTGTCAGACATTCATGATAGTCAAATTACTAAAATAAACATCTTAATAAATGTTAAATAACCTACAAAGAAAATTCACCTAATTTAGTTTCAAAATTTTTCCACTATACACCTCTACACAGAACTTGCTTAAGTTTTATAATTATCTCAATGCGCAAATCATGAAATTATCCAGAAAAAAAATGTCTAAACTGAAAAAATTTGTTTTCTTTATGTACACCATATGGGTAGAGATTCAGCATCACCAGACATGATAGACAGCAAATTTATATGAATTAAATAATAAACAATGATTAAATATAGCTGAATAGTAGATGATAGGTAATATTAAAGTCTGTAAGCACAAGATGGTTATATATTTTCTTTTTATTATTATATATCAGTTATATAACATTAAAAACAATAAGGGCTAACATATACTACTTATTATCAGGTGTGTGTACTTGAAAATGTGTGTAAAACCTTTTAAATTCTACAAATAAATATGCCTTCAATTTTCATCACCAACTTAATTTTTCTTATTCACTGAAAGTTATATAAATCCAAATTGTGCTACTCTAGGCTTTCGCCTAAGTATAAATCCACTTCTGGGCAAACTACCAGTGTTTCAATCATTTAGGTCCAGTAAGCAGGGCACATGGTAGGATCAAATGCAATTGTTAAGGGCTTTTAAAAAAACATAAATTTTAGATGTGTTTCTAGGCACTGAACGGAATTTTTATAGCAAAGAGAATATGCAGATGAAAAATGTAAATCTGAATTGGATTATAGTTAAGCATACACTGATATACAATGGATCACTGTAGGTTAGCATCTATAGTTTAGAAAATAGCAAAACAATGTCTATCACAATTTGGTACTGATGTATTATCCCATCGAACATAAAACTCTTGTCAAGCAAAGCGATTTATTGCCAGTTATAGATAAATATGGCATAACAACATACTCACAACATCTATGCTTTCATTTCACGCAACTCCAATTGATTCTCAAGCAACATTTTGATTTTATGAACAAGATACAAGGATATAAATTAACTGTTATTGTTACGTTTTTTCTCAGACTATGGGAAAAAAAGTTTAAAATTTAGAACCTGCATTCTATAGAACAGCAAGCTGTAAACTATTTTCAAAATTATGGAATCCTATCATCAGTAGAAGTATCTGTTAATGGAGATGATTTAATCAGCTGAATATGACGAAAAAAAAAAGAGTAATAGATTAGAACAATTACCCACATGAAGTTTATACTCATACTATTCCCAAAAGACCTGATAAATTTGGATGGCCTAAACAAACAGTAGAAATCAACAAAGTGGGAAGATTGGTGAGATCTCCACCACCTTTCATATTCATCAGGATAATGTTTAGCATCAAAGATTCAAAAATTTTATAAAACATACAATAACCCATAGCTCACTAAAAAAAATTATTATTTTAGATTTCAAAATGATGGTGAAAAGTGCATAAACTGAGTGAGTTAAATGAGATGTGTATGCAAAGTTTTAAAAACTTCATTTCTTATTTACCAATAATTCAATACGATGTATTTTGTTTTTAAATGTATCATACTACTTTCCCTGATAAAATCATGCTACTTTCTTTAAAATTAAAATGAAGGTAAAATTAAAATGATGCACAGGTACACTTGTAAATATGTTACAGGTGTACAATTTTTTAATCTTCAGTTATTACTCTTCTGCGAATTTTGCATGTTTACACTTGTCATGTTCAGTTCTCAGTTACAGTAAACTTAGAAAATGAGGAAGAGCATGATTCATCTTTTTAAGCATATTTTTATGTAACTGGTAATATTAAACACAAACTTAAAAACTTTTACGTATAAATACACAGGCATATAGAAATTAGTAGTAAATTATGAAATTAAAATTGTACAGCTATAATGAATTTCATCTTAGAGGCACAATTCTTTTTACACTTAAAAAAATATACATATAATTAAAAAGTAAGAGGATAATTAAAAAATATTCATTCAATTATATTTTTAGAAGAATTTTGCTCTTTATCTTATATTTCATAAATATCAGTTTTTAGGGGGCACACATTTATATTTCCCAATAGTACACTATTACTGTATTTTCCTATATTTACAAAAAATTTTGTTCAGTGGAACTTAGACAAAGGAAGCAAAATATCTAAGCTAGGTAATTTTGTATAATTTTTGTACAACTTCGCTTAACATGACTTTGAAGCATTTTCTCTGTGATAAAAACACTGTGCAAGAAATTAAATTTTGCTAATTAGTATATAAAATTAATGAATCGATGTGTCCATAGGGAGAAATACTGCCATTCACATTAAAGACATATTTTGTAAAGATGCCTTCTTTGAAAATAATAGGTGGTACAATTTCTTGCAACGGGCACATTAACTTCAGTAAAAATGTTTACTTTTTAAATACAAAATCTGTATAAGCAGACATATCGAAATAGGGTCCTCTGGTGAAAATTTAGTCAAGAATGAAAAATAGCCAAGGGTGTATGGGTGTATGGTACGAAAATTAAATCTTATTAAAGGGACATTAATTTAGGCAAGCTTTTAAAAAACAGATGTATTTATCACATTTTTAATACATCTTACAGTTTCATCTGTAACAGAAAAAGAACACATAATACAGCATATTATAAACTCTAAAATGCTATCATTTTAAATTGAAAGAGTGACATTATGTATTTCAAATTTAGAGCACTAAAAGAATACTTATAGCAGTATCACTTAGTTCAGCACCTACTCTTAAATATATGTATCAAGATTCTTTCCTTGCTTTTATATCATGCTACTTTATGTTTATCGAATGATGGTATGCAAGCGAATGAACTATATAAGTAAATATGGTACAGGTATAAAATTTTTCTTCATTTTCTGCTCTTACTCAATCTACATAAAAATTAAAATGCTATATATTACCTCAGTTCCTGTTTCACAAGAACATGCTGCCATAATCCAAGTAAAATCTAAAAATCCAAAAAGTACTAGTTCAATACAAAATATTTGTATAAAAAAATGCCAAATACATATAATAAATAAAATAAAAACAAAAAAATAAATGCAAGCATTACACGTACTATAATAGGTAATAGTAACTACCAACAATGTATCTCATTGCCACATTCAAGGTGTTAGAAACGGTGAGCTAGTTCAAATATTCTTATCTATTGTAAACAATTATATATTTCTGGTATTAGTAGAACTACTGTAGCATTATGTAGCAGATCAAGAATTGCCATAAACTGCAAGAAACAGCAGCGTATTGTAATTAGCTTTTTACAGATTATTACACTACATAATTGGGAGCATTTTGAAAATAAAACTGCTATGTTTTATTCTTCGTAACTCTCTTGAGTCAAAAGTCAAAAATACTAGCATATATTGGTTATAACAATTAGTGAGGCTAACATTTATTGTTTAAGAAATACCAATTTTTGTTTTGAAAATAAAGCTCAATTGTTTTTGTAAATATACTGTGTCTAAATTTTGCAAATATCTGCAATTAAAGTGTTTTTTTTCATATTAAATCGATAGTTATCTTAGAATCTTTTAACATTCTAGCATCAAGTGACAGGACTATGGATAATTAAAAACTGGAAAGAACACAACATATTTCAGAACTTCTTTGAAGGAAGTGAAAACTGTTCTAAAAAATGAAACAGTAAGTAAGATTGATTTGATACCTGCATTTAATATTTTTAATGACAAAGCTCACGGATTATTTCAATTAGATGAAAAAATTAAAGTAACATGGCTAGAAATGAAAAACTTTAATGAAGATGAATTTTCTAAGGATATGGATTGAACAGAAAGCTATCAAAATCAGTGGGTTGCTATGAAAGCGAAAGTTGATTTAATGTTATTAACCACTGAAAGAAAGGGTGATATTTCCAGTGTAGTAACTGAAACTAAGCAAAATTTCCGTCTTCCTAAGTTAGAACAAATGTTTTCATGGTAATAATAAAAACTGGCAAGGATTCTGGGGACAATTTAAAATTCATGATGATGATAGTATTGGTGCAGATGACAAATTTCAGTATCTTTTACAAGCAATTGAAGAAGGTTCATTGGCCAGAGATTTAGTTGCAAGTTTTCCACCATTTGACAAAAACTATTATAACGTTATTGAACAGCTGAAATCTTGTTTTGCTAAAGACGAGTTCTTAATTCAAATTTATGTTCACGAACTTTTTAATCTAGTTTTAACACAAGTGAAAAGTGCCAAAAATTTTAGTTTGTGGATTCTTTATGATAAATTGGAGACTCACCTGCGAGACTTTAGGGGTAATGTCTGGAAAATATGAAGCAATGTTATATCCTTTAGTAGAATCAGCTCTGTAAAATGTTCTTATCAAAGAGTGGGAACGCACACATAACCATGAAGAAAATGAAAACAAGATGAACATGTTAGGAAACTTATTAGAATTTCTTTGTTTGGAAGTCAAAAGTGAAAAGCGGTTACAACTTGCTCGATCAGACTGCGAATGATCAAGGATTTGAAAAATTTAAAGCAAAAGAAAAAATTCCCACTGCAGCTTGTATTGTATTTAATGAAAAGTAAAGAGCTGAGAAAAATGGCAGGCATTATTTATTTTGTAATAAGTCATTTCATAATATCTCAGAATTCTTTAAGGTTGCCGAGATGTCACCGGAGGCGAAAAATGAAATATTGAAGAAAAGGGGGGCTTGTTTTGTCTATTTGAAACCAGGACACAATTCTAAGATCTGCAAAGCTTATTTTATGTGTATTATATGCAAGAAAAAAACACCATAGAATTATGTATAAATCAATCAAAACAAGACAAACAGTCTGAATCGGATGCACAGGTTCTTTTTTGTCACCAAAAAATTTGCCAATGTTATTGTTAACTGTATTGGTGAAAATCATCAATGATCATTTGCGGATTATTTGATATTGGTGCTCAGAGATCTTTCATAAGAAAAGATATTGCAGAGAAACTAGGATTGAAACCTGTAGATCAAGAAATGATGAGTCAGACTTTTTGGGGGCAGTGAAACTAAACAAGAGTCCCACAAGATCTACAATATTACATTACAAAGTTAGTGTTCAAATTTGAAGTTTACTATTTCAGTTTTGGATGAAAAGAAGATACGTGTTGCAATTCCATGTGTAGAGAATCTTGATATTTATCCAAATTTGAAAAAGAAAAATACACATTTAAGTGATACAGGAGAATATGTGCCTGAAATAGGTTTATTAATAAGAGCAGATTATCTTGGTGCATTATTGACAGGGAGAATTGAGCTGACTGATAATAATTTGGTAGCTATTAAAACAAAACTTGGATGTTGGACACTTCAAGTTAAATGGACACTTCAAGATAAACAAAGAACTACTCAAAATCTTTGGAGAGTATTGTATATGCTACTAATTTAGATTTGATGGAATTATGGAGATGAATGAATAGATGTCATCGGTATAAGATGTTGTGCAGAAGTAAAGTCAAGGCACACAGCGGATGAAGAAACGATAGCCTTTTTACCGAAAAACTATTAAAAGAAACGAAGACAAAAGATATGAAGCATGTTTGCCATGGAAAAGTGGATGTCCAGAATTAGAAACGAATAAAGAATTAAATGGTTAATGTCAACTACCAAAAATCTGAATACATCTGGACATTTAAGAAAATACGATGTGTTTAACGTGTCTGTTCGGGATGGAATTATTGAAATTGTAGATAAAGGTGAGAAAAAGGGGCACTATTTATAATATCATTCTGCAATACAAACTGGTGTAACAACAACAAAAATTCCCCCATTTTTTTGATGCATCGACAAAAGATTCTAAAAGAAATTCCTTGAATTGTTGTTTAGAAAAGAGGTCAAATTTACCCAAACTGATAACAAAGTTTTGGAAAAATGCAACTGCCATCACATAAGACATCAAAAAGTCATTTTTACAAATCAGTTTGAATCCACAGGATAGGGAATATATAGAGAGGTTGTTTGAAATTTCTGAGAAATAAGTCAGCACCAACAAAGATAGGCAGCTTGATTAAAACTGGAGTGCCCTATGTTTAAGTGATGAAAAATTCGGCTACCAAACCAAAGTCTCACTCAATCCAAAATCTCCTATCGTTGGCTAAGGCTGCACAAATTAATGTTGAAAAGCTTAAAAAGGTGTAATAATAATAGTAATGTCAGCTGTAATGACAAAATTGGCATATCCAAAATTCTTATTAAAATTTGTTAAAGAAATCAATGATCTATTTAGTAAAAACACAATGGCTTTACTGATTAATACCTTCAAGAAACATCAACAGAAACTCTGTTTTGCCACCGATATTATGGATAAAGTACATGTTTTTTATTTATTCCTGAAATAGCTTCACATGGGTCTAATTAAGCAACTTTGTGCAATTTTGTTTAGTTATGCATTATTCCCATTTCAGTTATGTTGATTAGCTAAAGTAAACAGCCAGGCGGCATCTTGCTTCAATTAATTTAACTTTTTGTTTTAGTATTTAATTCAGTTTATTATTTATAACTCTTTTTATACGAAAACGTCTCTCTTTAAAATATTTCTGGCTGAATTTTGTGTTTATTTAGTTAGATAATCAACATATACAAGTTAATTGCTGTTTATTTAGTTAGATAATCAACATACGCATATATATACAGCATATAAGTTAAGAACACAAGGACGTAGCCAGGTGGGGCTTGAGCACTACCTATGTTTCGAAAAGAAAAAAAGTGTTAAATTATTTTCAGTAGATATGCCTTGAATTTTTAAAATACTTCTTTCCAACTTCCCAACAAATTCATGTGATTTAACGAAGATTGAAGTCTATCTTTCTCTACTTAGAAGTAAGATCAGGAAAAGTCACCCTGCCCCAGTAAACATGCAGTGGGAGAAATACTTCAAAAGTTATGTGACACTTTCAAGTCATAAAGGTTTTTCCATTTACAGCTTTGAATAGTCCTACATATCTAGTCCACCTTTCCCTCTAGCTATGAAGCTCACCAGCATAATTCTTTGAAAGTGGAGCCACTAAAGAAGCAAAAGCCAATCAGGCATCGAAAATCACAATTATGGGTTAGGTTATTCAATTATGGCAAAGCACATGAGGGCTATCTGCCTAAAGGGAGGGATGCCTTCGTGGAGGACTTTCTAAGGGAAACTGGCTCGTATACACGTTACACATGGGGAAAACCACGAAAACGCCCATGCAGCCAGCCCGTTCGCAGGATTCGAACCTCGGACCAAACTATCAGTGTTCAGCGTCTTTATCGCTCGGCCGCTGGTGAGCCCCACAATTATGAGAATTAAATATTTAAAACAAATTAAGTTGGGGCACTTAATTTTAAGATTTGGTTATCATTATTCAATACTGCACAAGAGAGGGGTGGGAACTAAGTAAAAAAATTCTGAGTGATTTCTTTTTACATTAATTTGGAATTTTAAGTCAATAAATGTACTAAAAAATGATAATTTTATTTTCTTTTTCTTTTCTTTATATATATCTATTACAGAAAACATGTCAACTTTGATGTTTTCAGTAAAATTAACTTTAATTTGTTAGTCATGGAGTAATTTATATTCATCTTCTATAAAATGATTTAATGGGACCACTGTTAAATATGCCCTGCAGAGTAGTATTTTATTTTGTTTTATTATTTTTATTACATTTATTTATTTATTTTGAGTGCATCTGTGTTTGAGATAAATTATCAGGTAATTATGGAATAAAAGAAAGCATAAAACAGGAGAAATTCATAGAATGCTAAAACCATATAGCATATAGGCCATTAATGGGCAGAATGTATAAGATGGCTCAACAGTGCTAATTTGACACAAGTTAGAATCTCAGGAAAAGGGTATACTACATAAATACTTTTATAGTTTTCCTTATATGTAATGCAAACATAAACCAGTTTCCTTTATAAAGTCTTCCATAAAAGCATCCCTTCCTACAGACAGATAACCTTTTTGTGCTTTGGTATACTCAATAAAACAAACAGTAATGAGTTTATATGAAATGCTAATTATAATGATTTAAAGCTTAACATATCTGTAAGATTGTCAACATCAAGGCAAAACTACAATTCAATAAAATCACTTTTCGGATGGAAATAATTTTGTTTGTATGGGATTGATTTTTCAAAAATCAATGTTCTACTATAGTTTTGATATATTTATGAAAAATAAATACATACCTTTTGATCATAATGCAAAACAGAAAAAATGCAATATTAAGATTAAAGTGCATCACTGATATCCTTGGATGGGAATGTGAAAATATTCTTTGCTTTTTGTTGGATTTATTTACATCATCTAACAGTTTAGATTCATATTCTAAAATTTTAAAATGACAGTTATTCTTTTTAAAATTCTAGAAAGTATTTATTCTTAAAACTACATTTTTTAGTCCAAAGAGGCAATTTGCTCAGTATTCACTTTTTTTTTTTTCTTTACTCTTAGTTATAAGGGGAGGAATAGCATGTCAATTGCATACATATCATCCCACTGTCCTATTTACAGGACGATTAAAAATAACGTGCTAAAACTTACCTAATAACAATGAAGCTTTAATTAACTATCAGAATGATAATGAAAGAGCGCTATCACATAAAAAATGCCCAGCCAAGTGGCCAAAATAATTTGGAAAAGAATTCTGCAACTGGAAAGAGAAGATACAAACTACACCTACTAAATTGAGGAATAAACAAAGTTTCCAGATGAAGAAGGAGAGGACGAGACACTCATGCTAGCAGAAGTTCATACATTTCCCTGTGCGTTTCAGCTAACAAAATATTGGCACCAAACAAATACTGATTTCCACATGCTATTTTTCAGCTGTCCTTTAAATAGGACAATGGGATAAAATAGGTTAAAGAGGAAAAAATTAATTTAATTCTTATTTAAATTTTTTTCTTCAAAGAATGATTGAACTAAAATTTGCTAATAATGTATCAACTTTACTGATTTTATAGAACTGTAAAGGGATAATGTCTTATACTATACTTTTTATATTTCATCATAAAAAAGCATAACATATTTTTATGTTTTATAATAGAAAAAAGTAGTAGAATATTTTGAAAAATACATGAAAGAGACTTACTTTCTGAAATTCTTTAGTACAGAAAATCCAGAGGCTAAATTCAAAATACAAAAGAATCTGAAATTTTCGAAAACTCATAAATTTTTCACATTGAATAGACTTCTAAATAAGTTAGTTTTTTTTTTAATAATTACTACGTTGAAAACATTAAATAAAGTATTTAAAGAAAGGCAACAGAAACAACAAATAGTGCTGAAGTCAAGAGTATTCCATCAAAAAGAAATTCTGCAAATTTTTTTGCTCCTGATAAAGAGATACCTGTATCTGTTTGCCATCAAAATTGATAAGAATCTCGGTTAAAATCTATGCCAGACACAAGGTTGTTGCTTTGCCTAATTGTATGTTTTTCTTTGGCATTTTCACTCTCTTGCCGCAAATGAGTTAAACGTAAAACACAAAGATGATTTATCATCTCTGGAACTTCTAAATGAAGAGATAAAACTTTGGTGTCGGCATTTCTTATCTATTCCCAAAGTACAACTACCAGATACTTTGGATTTAAAGTTTCAAATGAAAATTTCTTCTCTGATATCAATGTACTTTTTGCATGTAGCAGCTGCACTGATGAATAACATCTTGAGAATGTGAACGTTCTGTAACTGCATTCAGAAGAATGCAGAAGTTCTCTGGCATTAAATCATATTCATTATGCGTTAGAGTATATTTAAGGGTGCCCCTTGGATTATTCCTAAGTTGTTGTTTCATTTATGGTAACCTGAGTATTTTTCTTTTTTGAAGTGGTTGAGGACAGAAGAAAAGAAACTTTGTTGGATGTAATTCAACAGAATTATAAGTATTGCATCTGTACGAAAGAAATGCGTATGGTCGAACATTAAGATTGTTCAGATGGCTTTGAATGAGTTTGTCGAAAGAAAGGTTCAAATGCTCACCAAATAAAACGTTCCATTAGAAAGGGAACATGGTTTGAGGAAAATTTTTGGATGTTATTAAGGAATTTTGTGTGCCACAGACTGAAGACACAGAAATTTCTAAATAGGATACGTGGATATTTCTTTGTGTAGTGCATAGATGCAGTTCCTTTTTTATGTTATTTCATTGTTTGATTTAAAATGTAGTTTATGAGATTATATATTTTTTGTTTGGCTCTAGTGTAGGATTGGGTGCTCCTTTGAGTTTTAAGTGAAAAAAGATAGATGTGTACATGGACAAGGTCAAGGGAGTACGCAATGACAAGTTTCTGCAATTCTCTGATGATTTTTCAAGTGAAAATAGGTTGATGTGCACAAGGATACCGAATTTGTGCAATTCTTTGACTTGTTATTTTGGCTTTATGTAGCAGCACACAAAGCCATTAGAAAGGGAACATGTTTTGAGGAAAATTTTTGGATGCTATTAAGGAATTTTGTGTGCCACAGACTGAAGATATAGAAATTTCTAAATAGGGTGAGTGGATATTTCCTTTGTGTAGTCACACATACATTTCCCTTTTTTATGTTATTTCATTGTTTGATTTAAAATATAGTTTACTGAAATTATATATTTTTTGTTCGGCTCTAATGTAGGATTGGGTACTCCCTTGAGTTTTAAGTGAAAATAGATAGATGTGTACATGGACAAAGTTAAGGGAGTGTGCAATGACAAGTTTGTGATTTTTTTTTAAGTGAAAATAGGTCGATTTTTGGTGGTACATGGATACCGAGTTTGCGCAGTTCTTTGACTTGCTATTTTGGCTTTCTGTAGCAGCACATAAAGCTAAAATAATAAGTCAAAGAATTGCACTAACTCAGAGTCCATGTACCACCGAAAATTGCCAAGGGACACCCGAAAATAAATTTTTAATTCATTGCATGAAAAAATATCAGTTAATAAAGATATAGATATATTTGCCAGTATACATAAAAAAAAAAATAATTGGAATTCAGGAATATTTTAGTTGAAATGAAAGGGCAGAAAAATGTTTACCCATTGTTATTTGCTATTTAATTTTATGATTAACATAAATGGCACATATATAACTTTCCTATGTTTATTCAGCATCTTTATTTACATAGTTATATATAATAAAAATATGGATTTTATTGCTGTATTATCATGAAACTAAAGTAAGATTAATTTCAAAATTATTTTAATATTCCTTTATATGTATAGAGTATATACATCAGAAATGAAAGTAAAGTACCAGATCTACTTTTACCAAGATTATTTTATTAGTGTAATTTGTTATTTCCTTTGTTATGTCTTTTAAAATTGCTTTAATGAAGGTTAAAACAGTTAAGGTGAAGAACAGAAATACTAAAATATGCATTTAATGTGCTTGTAAGGTAATAATTATAAATATGTTCATTACATGCACTATATCCATAATTACGTAAACTTATTATTATTATTAAATACCTAATATAATTATTACTTATGTTATTAACATTATTGGCCTTAGCGTAATATATTTGTCACATAATTATAACCCATACATATGAAGATGACGTATAGGCAGAATAGTATAACTGCAGGAGTCGTAACAAGCTTCCCCGCAGTATTATAAGCTGGCTACACCCTTGGAACATAGCATATAAAAACCCGACTCCTTTGTTAAAGTTTTTCACATTGCACAATGAATGTTTATCAATTTTCATTTAAGTTCCACTTTTCTTGATGCCAGGATCTCAAAATTTTGAAAATACTCTACTGCATGTTTTTTTTTTTTTTTTTTTTTTTTTAAAGACTTCCCAAATTTTAATCATTTTTTCAAAATCCTGATGAAAAACAGACAAACAGGAGTTAACTTATACTGCTTTTTTTTAAATTAAACCTAATTTTGTAAAAAATAAATTATTGAGAATTAATAAGATTTATATAAAGCCAAAGCGAAGATCTTATGATTAAATTCTAACCTCAGGCTTATCCACTATTATTCTGTACTAAGTTGTACTGTTTGGCAACAATTTTTATTTGACTGAAGACATACTCCTACTCATACTTTATGATGGAATTACAAATCTCTCATTTGCTTAATGTTCTGTAAAAACAAAAGTTTCTAAAATTTGAAAATATTTTGGTTATTTGAACTTCCCAATTAGTTGAATGCCAGACCTTCAGGATTTTACCATACATAAGGAATGAACACAAACAAAATATTAATATATTATTCAAAACATAATTAACTGGCATAAAAGATTTATTAAACCTTTTTAAAATAAGATTCAAATCCATATATGAAACATGTGGTATTATGAAAAAGAATTATGCTTTGTTATTCAATAGACACCTATCAAAAGAAGAGCATAACTTTAACTTTGAGTGTAAAGAAATTACTGTATCATTTTACTACCAAACTTTTTTTTTTTTTTTTGTTTATTTATGAATTATTATTGAAACAGGTGAAGTCTGGTGAATCAAGCTCAGGTATTCCTGAAAGCACTGACAAATCCTCAATAAGAGGACACAATTTTCTAGAACAAAAATAATAAAACATCAGCATACCTTTATATTTTATGAATATCACAGGAGATTTAAAATAAAAGTCTTAAAGGGTAATTAATATGTAATAGGGATTTGGGTTCTATAAGAATAAAGAGATTAAAGTTGGAAGATTCGGTGGATATTATCTTCCACCAATATGAAGATTTCTTTGAGAAATAGGCATCCCAACATTATTTGTTTTGATGACGGAAAATTATAAGTAGAGTCATCATCTGAAATAGATAAATTTCAGATGATAATAAAATGAAATAGATAATTTTTATCTTTTAATTCCTTTTCTGATAATTTTGAAACATTTGAAAATACCTATGGTAAATTTATGAAAGATGAGGTATTAAATATGGGAGTAATGTTCTTCCAGTGCCAATTTAAAAACAAAAATTTTTAAATAGATTTTTGTGGTGTTTTATATGTGTAACTTATATCTTCAATATGTGTTTGAATAAAAAATCATTTACTCAGATTGCCATATAGCTTATGGCTAAGAAATTCCATGGACTAAATCTGTTTGTTCACTTACGATGGCAATTTTCACACAAATTGAATTCTAAAAACTCTGCTTAATGAATAAATTTTTTATGACAAATAAACCACATTTTACTTACTTAGATTTTATTTGTTTCACAAATGACAATCATACATACACTAGTCTTCTCCTGCACATTAGAACATTTTATTTATAATGTACTTCAACACTTAAAAAAAAAGTAAAGTGTTGTAAAGAAAAGTTTTTTTTTCAATGTTATATTGATATAGCAATAAGATTAACTGCTGTCATGCTTCTAGGTATAGATGTGTGTAAATCTAAAACTAAAGCATTATTCATTTTGAAATCATGTATGCTGCATATTTGAGTAATTTTACAAAAAGTCAAATTTAATTTTCCAAACTAATATGACGTACACAATATAAGAACTTAAAGTTTCAAAGCAGTTAATTTGACCACAACTGTGGTTTTAGTATAAAGTAACCACACTA
>KK122222.1:217637-239210 GCA_000611955.2 Stegodyphus mimosarum
AAAAAAAAAAAAAAAAAAAACTTAGAACACACTTTTTTCTATTTATGCCAAATATGGAATTATAAAACATTTTACTATGACAACAGCACATTTTGTTAGCTGTAAAGAGTGCTGAATATTAAGACTGAAGTTTTGCAATTTGTGTGAGAAGTACATGAAAAGTAATTGTTCTGGGTTTAGATATCCCTTAAATTATAACCCTCAAAAGCTTTTCTAGATAATATTAATGTTTCACTTCCATCTTCAAATCTGAGTAAATTTATTTCTAAACAAATCTTTTCCAGTTGCTATTAAATAGATCCGTAGATAAAATTCAATAAAGATATTCACCTGTCTGGTTACACTGAGACGAATGTCTAACATAATTAACGACTGTCAGCATGAAGATTCTCTTTCTACTCACAAAAATATCAAATTGTAACCTGTTTTCTTCAGGATGCTTCTAAATTCTTTTGTGCTGTCTACTTTTACATTTCCCTCATATGTATTTGTAAACCAATATTATAACAGTAAGCTTAAATTCAACCATCTTTGCAAAACAAGTCCTCATGCATGCCTAATTTCCGTGAGCAACTTTAACTAACTTTTATGAATGGCTACTGCAATACAAAGTTTCTTAATTTCCATTACAACAAACTGCCATGTATATGTCACAAATTTTTCAATTTAGCAGCTATTTAACAAAGTTAATTTTATGACTTTATATGAGGATCAGAGCTGGCTCAAAGCATAGGAGACATTAAGTAGCCACCTACATACTGATTTTCAAAAGGTGCCTGCTACATTGCTTTCACAAGTGACAACAAAGTAAAGTTGTAATCTGCTTTGAATTATACATATATTTTAATTTACACTAAGTACCACCTGTAATGTATATTTAGATGAAACATACAATGTGTCTGTGTATCAATCAGTCACAGAATCTAAAACAAACTAAAACAAGGTTAGTTTATTGTATATTTTACTGAGGTCTAGCAAAATTTCGTTCTATAATTATTAAATGCCAAAAATGTTTGTAACAGAATATGTTAAGAAATCTCAAACTGAAAATGTAATCAGGTTTATGATATTAGTTTTGTGAAGAATCAGCTATTCTTAAAACAATCCTTTTGACTCAAGCTACTTTTTTTCCTCATAAGCAAACATTAGACCTCTATAAATAACTATTCGACTAGCAAAAATTACCGCTATTCTTCTCCACTGTTACATACTCTGTATATATTTCAAGAGGCTTATTGAGATAGCAAAACATGTTAGGCTACATCTTCATTATTTTTATTTTCGATCGTTCTATCATTTCTGATATCAAAAAAGAAATGTTACTAAATTTTGTATTAAAAAAGTACAAAAAACGCATAATGCAGTTTTATTTTGAAGTTCAATGAAATAACTTTATACCCAATTAAAAAATGTGCGCACACACACTTCCTCCTACAGAACTGCAAAGCAACAATCACTAATTCAATACTTTGATTCAACCGACGAATCAAAATTATTAAACTCACCTCAGATTCACTAAAACATTAAATAAAAAATCTGATCGGTTGCAGGATTAGAATGGCATATGAAACGAAATGTAAATAGGGGCATTAATGTGTGAATATACAAACGTACAGTAAACAATGCAAAAGAATCAACACCCAATAATTCCTCTTCCGAAACATATATTTAAAATTCCCTTCAACCGAATCCTTGCTCAGGCAGTGTTGCCAAATCATATATAAAATGATAACTGCAAACAAAAGAAAATCGAACACTATGCTGAATGAGGCAACTAACCTCCTTGCCTGAAGGCATCGAATAGGGGCGGGACTGAATTTTAACACGGCAGGAAATTTTGATTGCTGGCCTTGCTTAGAATATCTAAGTCTCGGATAGACCGCAATGAAGAGTAAATCTTCGAACTCTGAACTAATATAGCAGTGTTTTCAATTCTAACTGTGTCAAAAAGTTTCTAATGCATAATTTTTTATAACGGCCGCAGTACCGCTATCGCTATTATGTAATCTATCATTTCTTAAAACATCCTTGAAATATTAGTTTGTCCGAATGTCATAAATATGTTTCATTCACTAACATGAGATCTCTATCATGTTTGGCAAGATAATCTGCAACTTCGTGCTGCTGTTTTTTAATGCTGTTTGCATTGAAATATGATAATTTCCGGTAGTAAATCGTTAGATATCCTAATTGAGATCGTTAGAAATCATTAGAGAAGTATTCTATTGCTTCCATGCCCCTTTTAATTTTTGATAATATTGATTTAGAAGATTTAAATTTATTAAATAAATACTTTGCTTTCGTTAAGTGAGTTTTAATCCAGTCGAAGAAGGCTTTGGAACCTGGGAGGGCTGGGAAATCTTTGTTTTGGAGTGTAAATTTGGGTGTATTTTCTTTCAGCGTTGTGTTTTGTTAGTTTTCAGTTTGCTTCCATTTTAGGAGGTATTTTTCACAGCCCATATAAAAACTAACGTGGTTTCCACCGCATAGGGCCCCATACAGCACACTTAGTTGCTATGACGTTGCAGTGACATCTCAAGGTTGCATTTTCTTCACATTGCATTTGTGACCACGGTACACCGTCGCAGGCATGTCACATTGTGATGTGGATGTTAATGTCGCACGGATGTAACACACACGTCACAGCAAACGTTTAATGAGACCACAAGAAATTTCTCAGTCTTCCCCACCCTGACCTTTCTTAACCTTGCTCACGTAATTGTTCTTTAATGGGAGGTATTCGTGCGCTCTGACCTTGCCGTCCGGATTCATTGCCATGCGTTTCAATAAACCTTTCTAAATAAATTCTACCGTATGTAGTGTTATCAAGAGAGACTGATCAAAGAGTTTGTTGTCTGCATAGTGTTTGTTTGTCTTGAGAACTTTCGCAGCCATTATTTTAGTTCTGTCCAAAGATGCCATCACTGTTAAATTTTCAGGTAAGCGCTGTTGTATATTGATGTGAATGATATCAGTAATAATTAATATATAATAATAAAAGCGTAATTTATATGCTATGAACAAAAAGAAATAATGAACTAAGAATTAGTTAACTTTTATCTGTATTACAAAGAGTGCGGAAGCAAGGACATTATCAAAAGTTTACTCTCATTTTTGTTTCACTGCTCAGAAATTTTAATATGAGGAGTCAGTTTTATTTGGTACATATAATTCACTTTTTGTTGCTTTTAATGATAAAAGATAATGTGAGAAAGAAATTTATTTTATGCATTTTATTGAAGTACTTTCATCGTGTTTTGCTATTTTCCAAAATTATTCACAAAATAATTACTTTTCAAGTAATGGTAGTGCTACTTAATGCCAAATTACAAATGATGTCATTCTTCCATAACCACGTTCTAATTATATAGAATAAGTTTTTTAATTATTATAACTTTACAAATGGCGTATTACTCATGTCCTCTATGTGCAATGTCTAGTGATCCATACTACCTTAGTGCATTGACTCTAGGTCACTTTCTGATTGCAGCACCTTTGCTTTCCATTCCTGAATCTGACTTGAGTAATGTTAAGTCGTCCAAGACTTAAACGTTGGTCTTTAGTTCAACAAACTCTGCAACATATTTGGAAGCGATGGTATGCAGAGTATTTGACAACTCTTCAAAAACGTGCTAAATAGTTTCGTGAGTCTCCAAATCTAAAACGTGGTGATTTAGTTCTGATCAAAAACGAACAACTGCCTCCAAACCAATTGAGAATTGGAAGAATTGTCCTAATTCATCCAGGTAGTGATAATAGAGTCCGAGTGGCTACACTACATACAGCCTCTGGTGATTTTAAAAGAGCAGTGACCGTCTCATTCCCAGTGATGGTAAAATGTGAACTATGAACTAATGACTTTTCTCATATCATTGAACTGTAAATTTAGTTAATTTTTTGTCTCTGTTGTTTATGCTATGTACTTCAACTGTTTTATCTTTTCTGAAACCTTAGAAAGCTTCAAGGCCGGGGGCTATGTTTACTGTTTTTATACCTTAAGAATTTTAGTGTATCCAGACTGCAACAGATGGCGTTACCACCGTGTGATGTCATATGGTCGTCATGGTATCGAGGATTCTTTTTTTTTAATGTGCATCCGAAACGTGATGTGCTTATGGTGGTTAATAGTGTAAGAAAATGCAATTGTGTTTTCTTTAGTGGAAAATATTCAAGTGTTCAGTCGTCATATGGACGGCTTACTTCATATTAAAAGTGATACTATATTAGAGTGTTTACTTATTATTAGTGTTTACAGTCCATTTTACTCGTCTTCAAATGAAAACAAAACAGACTAGTATCTTTGGTCCGATTTCAGATTACGAAAGATAAACCTGTTGATTCGGAATTTCAATATTCATTAAAAAGCGAGTGCGATGTTATTGAAAGAATTGTCTATGTCATTCAGTTTTTAGCCAAATAAAACTTAGCCTTCCTTGGTTCCAGTAACAAATTATTCGAACGAAATAATAATATTTTAAAGCGTATAGAAATGATTACTAAATCTGACCCTATCATGTCTGTATATATTAATAAAATTCAAACACAAGTTTTCATTCTGTTACAGTAGATAAGTATTTGCCTCATTACCTTGGAGATAAATTCAAAATGAAACAATTAGCTTATCAGGATATAATATAAAGTAAATTATTTTAAAGAAAGTCAAACGCGCAAAATATTTTTCTATTTTACTTGATTGTACCCCTGATGCCAGCCATCAAGAGCAAATATCAATTTGTGTGAGGTATCTTAATTTTAAAAATACAGACATGAGTACTGAAGAAAGGTTTTTAGTATTTTGTGTTACAACACATGCGATCGGTGAAGGACAAACAGCATTCTTATTAAAGACTTTAGGGGAAAATGGTTTAGATATTAGTAATTTACGCGGCCAAGGATACGACAATGGTTCAAACATGGGAAGTAAACAGTTTTCGAGTAATTATGCTCAAATCGTTGCTTTTCTGATTAAAAAACTTAAACTAAGTTCAACATAAAATAAAACTGCAGTTACCTTTTTTTATATATAGAATAACAATAACAACAAGTAATCACAAAAAAGATAAATGTTGCACAAATTACTACGATTGCAACAGTAGACACAAGATAAGAATTAAGTAATTTGTCGAATGCGTCTACACTTACATACGCATCGGCATCACTTATTTTCACTTATTTTTACGTTCAAATAAGATAGAAAAGAACACCAGAGAATAACTCCTGCCCTGGTTATAACTTTCGGTCAAATAAGACAGTGCGCTAGGAGGAAGCGGCACTGAGACTTGGCAAGCTCGAGGCTGCCTTAACACAGTTAAACGCCCCAACCCCTAGGACGATAGACGATCTAAGAGGCCTCTAACCTATCGGACGAGCCGACGAGCTAAGCTGAGTCGACAGGAATACTCAGCAACTCACATTCCACGTCCCGGTCCTGGAGGGATGGTAAAAACATCTGCCATCAACAGGGGCCCCCAACCTCGGACAGCAGAACGAAGCCACTTAAACACTGTCAGACAGACCAGGCCACCAATCCGGCTTGCTAACACTACGTCATGGTATACAGACGTCGGCTTTCGGAGCCCCCAGGCAGAAACCAAGGAAGAATATGAATATGCAGTTTTGGGACTCCAGGGGCCCGCTGAAAACTTCAAGCAGATTAAAGGCTCGCTGAATTCGCCAGCTCCACCGACGGGGACGTTTCTCTCCGAACTACCATCAATATCTAACATCTAATTATATAGCTCACCCACAACCAATGGAACGGACCAAACAGTATCATATGGTCCCTGCCGAGCCTGAAAAAACCATCGCGAGCAATGACTCCAGTCCTGTGGAGACTGATTTTAAATACCCGAGGCAAAGACTGCCTAGATATAGAACCTTGTGTGGTTTCACCTTCTTATTTCACAGTTCAATCTTTGAATACCCTAACACTGGTAAGCGAAAAATCGCTTAAGTGTGTGAACGGAGACGTAAGACTCAAGAAGGGTTAACTAACCTTTATTTCTCAAAATAAATATGACACAATCAGCTCCTAACTCGGAGCGTGCAGCAAAACCTCCATTTGGGCTTGAACTCAAATTAATATAAAATTAAACTCAACTAAGCTTAACTAAAGTTAACTGAAATATATAGCCGAAGCTATCAAGATTCTAGGTGGTCGCCCCCTAAATCTCAATTAAGTCGGCGAAGCCAAACAAAGGCCTAAAGTGCGGCCGAGCGTAGCAATAACTTAGAGAGAGACGTAGGCAAAGGCAAACGCGCGCTAGTCAGGAACTCGGGCTCTCTAACGAAGTCCGTGAAACATCGGTTTTAATACTACTCTTGCTCATTTGCATTAACCACGTTTTTGAAAATACATTCTGGTATTAAATTGTAAGCTGAAGCGAAAAGGGATAGGAAAGATGCATAAACTTAAAATAACTCTTATAAAATTAGGATAAACCTTACATCTTTCCCCACCAGAATTTAACTACTCCAAGAATAAGGTCTCAAAGTGACCTTGTTTCAGAGTGTAAATTCTGCAAAAACTCTTTTACATCAAGTTTTAATCTTGTAGAAATTCTGCTTTCTTGAATGAATTTCATCATTAAATTTTTCTGTTTAAAACCAGCTTTACAACAACTCTAAAGCTAGACTAAAACTAAGAAATATACATTTCACAAATTTTACAATTTGATTGGGAACAATCATGTGCTTCTTTTCTGGTACAAGATATTCAGCCTTGGTATTTCTAATTTACCTGGAAGGAAAGAATGTTAGTGGTGTTAATTCACATACAATTTATATTTTCCTTACCACTGTACCTTCATTGAAATTATTTTGGCCCTCAAACAGCTTTCATTCACACAAAATTTAAATCTCCTTCCCTCCACGCTCTCCAGAAATTGTTCTGAGTGAACTGAGCGTGTTAATGTTGTGTTTCCTCGAATCTACTCCACCATCTACACAACAGCTATGATTTGGTAGAGTTTGACATTCGAGACTTTAGAAGACTCCTCAAACACAAAACTGCCTCTAATACACTAAAATAGAACTTGATTAAATTCTTAAGTAAAGCCTGGAGAACGAAACTTTAAGCACATTCAATCTATACTTTCTTTCTTTTCATCTATTATACAAAGTAATTTGCAGTGCTACTTTGTCCAAAACTTACATTTGTACTACTTTAATTTTAAGTACTTTTACAACTGACATTGACATTTCTACTTCCAACACAACATTTTAAAATGCAATATTTTAAAATTCACCTTAAGTCATTAGTTATGGTTGCTATACAAAATTTACAAACTTTTGCTACAGTCTTATTTTAAGTTAGCACATTTTCAATTGAAGTCTTCCGACTAAAAATATCCACAAACTAGTTTCTCGCAACTTGCGAATTCTAAAAAAGATATTTACAAAACAATTTCTCGCCAACTTGCGAATTCAAAAATCTTTCTGCTTAAAAGACAATTACAAACTAAATTCTCACAAACTTGCGAATTGAAACTTTTTGCTTTAAACAGCATTTAGCAACTTTAACTTTTAATGCAAAATGAGCAACCAAAGTAGGTTTTCATTTATCCTTTCGGTTTTTAAGCACCTCCATTCTGAGGTGACAGAACTGCTCGAAAGATGTCGTAGAACTTGAAGTTTTCTCCTTCTCCTTGGATGGCTAGTATCCTCTCTCGGAATTTCCTTTCGCTTCTTCACTCTGTCGGTGAAACGCGCTGATTTCCTGATCGGTTGAGGAGTTTGGAACTCCGATCTTCTCTTTAGCTCCTGGGGCTCATTTCGTTGCTGGGGATCTATAAACCTCCTCTTGGGTTTCTGGCTTGCTGGAACGGTACCGCTACCGCATTGACTGACTTGTTTCCTTTCGCGATGCTTCGCTCCGAAGTTCCGGTGGCCTCTTTTGAAGTTGTTGGGTTATGTTTTGTTGTTAGTCGTTTCTCTGGAACGCTAGCCATAGAGGTTTTCCGCTGTTACATCGGAACTTGCTACTGCTGTAGGGGAACTTTTCTCTTTTTCGTTTTCTTCTTTTTCGCTGAGCCTAGATCTTGCGGCTGTTGCTGTGTTCGCTTCGCGGGAATTTCTTCAGTGCTCCCAGCTTGTTTCCCTTTTGTTGCTGGGGGATTCCTGCTCGGCGACGGAGACATCGAGGTTTTTGGCGCCCTCCCAGGATCCTGCAATAAATTTTTAGAACTTGGATGTTATTCCGACTATAATAGGGTTTGACTTGGTCAATGTTAGCAATTATTCTCTGTCCATTTTCTTCCTTTAAATAAAAGATTGACCGTTTAATTCTTTCCATAACAAACGCCCATCAAACCTGTGCTCAAATTTAGCAACCCTACTTTCGGATGCAGACGATAATGCATGTTTGATTTTTAATACTTTTTGATCGACCGTATATTCTACATCGCGTCTATGTCTATCATAGTATAATTTTTGTTTCTGCCTTGCCGCATTAGAATTTTTGATGGCCTCACTAAGAATTTTCTGGATACCCTTCAACTTAAATTCTTATTGTCTTTGCTGAACGAAAAATAGCATCTCCAGTGGCGTTAAAATTTTTTTACGTAAAAATAATTCTGCGGGGGCTGTTCTCAAGGCAAAGTCTAACTCATTGACACAGTTATCCCAACGGTCATGATAATTCTTAACATAACCTCGAATAATTTTAACTACATTATTATTTACACGTTCCGCAATATTCGACTGCGGTCTAAAAGGTACCTTCAGATGGCGCATGCCAAGGCCTGTGCAAAGATTTTCAAATAAATTACTTACGAATTGCCTATCATTATCTGATATTACTTTTACTCGGGCCCCGTATTTTAAAATATATTTGTTTAGAAACGAATCTGCCACTATTTTTGTTGAAGCTCGTATAAGGGGAATTAATTCCACCCATTTTGAGAAATGATCCACAATGGTTAACGGGTATCTATTTTTATTACTTTTTGTTCTAGGGTAGGGACCGAGGAAATCAATGCCAACCAATTCATTTGGGAAAGCGGTTTTTTGCTATTTAAATACCCGGCCGGGCTGTAATTAACGTCGTTAATTAATTGACACAATAACAATATTTTGGCATTCCCTGTTCCGCAAACTTAATTGCACTACAGGTCCTACCCCCCGCCGAACCGAGGCCGCGGTTCAACCTCTTTCCCGGCCCATTGAGAGGCAGGCGCAACGCACCCAATTTGGGGCGTCACTGGTCGTCAATTTGCTACCCACCAGTCGCACGGGCGAGCCCGTCGCAGGGGGTCATTACCCAGCATACCCAGGGCGCTGCTTTTTAAAGAAGTCCTGCGACAGCAAGTTGCATTGAGCCCTGGTATCCAGTAGGGTGGTAGTAGAGACGTCGTTTAATAATATATGGATTTCTGGCAAAGCCAAATTTTGTACAACTGCCGTATTCAGTTTGATTTCTGAGGGATTTACCTTCCCAGACGGTGACCTAGCACTCTTCTTGGTTACCGCGATTAGTTTAAATTCTTGTTATCTGCCCCTTGATCCAACTGTTTATTATTTCCCCACGCTTTGCACTGACCAGTCTTTTTCTTCTCTGGTTTTGGAACCTTCCCCACCTGCCGATACGGATTCTGTTGACCTTGAGGTTTCGTCTGAGAGTGAAATCTTGAATACTACCTAAAGTTGTTTGCACGCCCGTTTTCGACTAGTCGCCTACTCTGAAATTTTATTGCTAATTCAAGTAAGCTTTCCAAGGTTTGCGGATTCCTGACTTCAAGAAAGTACTGAATTGACGGAAGTAGCCTCGGCAATATGATTCCGATATTTTTATTATCGGACTTATTTCTATATAATAATTTGACAATGTGGATCTTCTTTAAGATGAAATCCGTTAATTCGTCGAAATTGGTTTGGTGTTTTCTAAAGCATTCGGTCTGCAACTTTGCACGGTCTTTCACAATTGGGAATGCTTTCAAAAGGGATGTTTAAAAAATTTCCCAAGTGTACGCTACTGATCCTGGATCCCTCAACAAACTCTTACCAATATTTTTGTACCAGCTGAGAGCTTGGCCTTTTAAGTTCGACTTAGCTAGGATAATTTCCTGCAGCTGGTTAACAGGGTATAACGTGAAATTAAGTCCAGCTGCTCCAGGAAAGTCAATACGGAACAATGCTGTCGACTATTGCTGCTGGCTTCATTGCCGCTCTCATCGTGTCCACAATAAATCCGAGTCGCTCCATGCTTTCACTGGGTTTGGTTGAGGCTGAGGTAATTGAAAGGTCGGAGGGCTCAACGTGAAATCTTCACTATCTAGCCGCATGGTTCGTTAAGAACAAATTCGGGGCGCTAAATGTGGGATTTCACCTTCTTATTTCACAGTTCAATCTTTGAAACCCCTAACACTAGTAAGCTCTTAATCGCTTAAGTGTGTGAACAGAGACGTAAGACTCAAGAAGGGTAAATTACCCTTTATTTCTCAAAATAAATATGACATAATCAGCTCCTAACTCTCGACGTAAAGCTATCAGGACTTAGCATTCTGTGTGTATTCTTTGAGAACATGGTAAATTCTGTGATAGGGTTCTTATCCTTAAAATCTAAGTCCTGAACTGGAACAGGGAGCGGAAGGTACGCTATGTTCTGATATAACTGCTGGGCTGGAGAATAACTGCACGTGAAGGGATTTGAAATCCTCTTTTATTCACTCACTATTAAATACAAACCTCCCAATTCGGGAGAGATACAGAACGTAACAGACCACACTTTGGTCGAACTTAACAATCAAATAAATTTAAATAAATTAAAATGGAACTTAAATTAAACTTTGCTTCGGAGAGCACTTCGCGGAAGTTGGCCTCTATCTAAAAGGGTGCGTAGCAAGGTATACTAAATACTACCGCACTTTTAAGGCGGCATTAACATTAAGTGACAAAACATTAAGTGATTGTATTTTACAATGCAATCACGTAGTAAGCACTATGGCTTATAAATTTAAACTGCTAGCTGGTCAGGCGAACGTTGAGCAGCGTGACCGTGATCTGAGGCAAAGCTCTCACACACCGAGAGGTTTCTACCTCTGTCTTAAATAGTGCTTGGCTGAACTTCAAAAATTAGCATAAGCTAAAAACGCGCGCTTCTTCTGACAGGAAGTTGAAGCAGAGAGGAGATAGAAAAGATTTAAATTAAAATAAACTTGGTTAGTTTAACTAAAACCTTACATACTTCCCGCCAGAATTGCGATAGTTAAACTACTTTGGTCCAAACGGACCATGTTGAAAACTAGCAATTCTAAATAGTCGAAAATTTCACTGTTCTAAACTTAGGCCAACTCTTACAAGGCAATATATGTTTGTGTAAAATACAGACGAAATTTTCTGGAACAACAATCTTCAACATTTTTTTTTTCAAGTCTTATTCTTCAAACAGTCTTACTCCTTCCAGCAAAATCTGGAAGGAAAACAACTTTAGTATGACATAATAACAGAATAATTCTAAGTGGTACAAATCCTTTTTTTTTTTTTCTGTGTAATTTTGCACACACACATTATCATTCAAGCACAATTAAATTCTTCCCCCGTATGCTCTCTCACCGGTGTTGGATGTAAAGCAAACCGCCATTGCGGGTTTTTATGTGTTCGGGGGTGTTCAACTCTTCCACCTACAATCGACTAACATTAGTTAGAACTTGACATACGAGACCTGAAAAAAACGCCCTATAACCAGCTAATCCTAAGGTTCTCACTAGCTTTATGTCTAACACTTTAAGTGTATTTGGTGGAGAGCCTAATTAACACTTGCATTCTAAAATAGTGAATCTTTAACTTTTCATGCATACAAATTCGCAGTTTGCACACAACATTCACATTAATATTGCACTTAACGTGCATTGCTAGCATAATATTATTTGTTACATTTCATAACACATTAACAATTTCACAGCAATCCTGAAATGCAAATAGAAGTTAAATTTCTAAGCTTACAGAAATATAGGTTAAATTTCTAAGCTTACAGCAAGTGCTTCCTATTCCTTTCTCAAGGTACTTTCTTGAAATATCAAATTACATTGAATTAATAGTCTACAGACTAAATCGTGTTTTTCAATTTTCCGAATTTTCATTCTAGACATTTTACAAGTCTTTAGACAAAGCGTCGTACAAAATCATTTAGTTAACATATTCTTTTCAGCAATTCATTGCTTTTACAGAATTAATCTATTTACAAAATTAAGTAATTTTAAATCTTTAAGAATTACAATTTCTTTTAACAAAACATTTTACTTTCCATATGAGAACTTATCGCTCACTTGGCGTAAAAGTCAACCTCGCTTGAGGTAAAATCAGTCCTGCAACTTGCAGTATACTCAAAAATTAACTAAACTTTTGAATACGAAATTGTACTTATCTTATTATGATCGTCCATCCTTTTCTTGGCCCAATCTTTAAAACTTGAGTAAGTTGTGGCCTGGTTCAGTTTCCTCGTTTTTCGTTGTTCTTTCGGAGCCTGCTCGTCTCTTTTTCTTTTGAAATTCCGTCGTTGTATCCTCGGCAATTTCCTTTGTAGAGGAGGTTGCTCCGCTGGACGTTTGGTGGACTGGGCCCTTCTCTCCTGGGCCCTTGCTCGTTGCTTGTCCTGGTTCCTGCTGTATTCGGGAAGTTGATTCTCAGGCTGCAATCGACGTTTCTTGCTTCTCAGGCACCTGTCCGATGATTCCACAGTTCTTTTGGATACATTGGGCTTCCCTTGCCCATTCTGCTTTCTTCTCTTGGTGCGCTCGTAATTCCGTTCGTAGATTTGTTCACCTGCATCGTGAGACTTTCTTTTGAAACCACCTTTTTGGTTCTTATTTCTTTGTTGGGGGGGAGCTTTCTTCTTCTGACATTTCGATGCCGTTGTAGCTGGTTCCTGCTGTTTTTGCTGACGTATATCTTCCTGGCTAGTCGATTGCCTCGGATCCTGAAACGAATCTTTAAATACAGCCATTTTGCTGCGATTATAGAACGGTTTTATTTGGTCCACATTCGCTTTGAGCGTTTGACCATCATTTCTTTTTAATATAACCACTGCCCCCGTAATTTGTTCAATTGTGAACGGGCCTTCAAAACGCGGAAAAAATTTCCCCACCTTTTCCTCTGGGGCATTTGACAAGTTGTGTTTAATCTTCAACACTTCATCTCCCACATTGTACTTGACCTCTCTTCTTTTTAGGTCATAGTACAATTTCTGTTTTCTTTGGGCCATTTCTATATTTTCCGTCGCTTCCCGTATTAACTTTTGTATATCACTCATTTTAAATTCTTCTGCCCTTTCCTGTACAAAGAACAGTTTATCTAGGGGGGTCAAGATCTTTCTTCCTAAGAAGAGTTCAGCGGGTGTTTTTTGTGTAGTATCGTGTTTGGCGGTCCTAAGGGCAAATGCAAATTCATTTATATGGCTATCCCAGGTAGAGTGATAGTTTTTCACATAACTACGAATTATTTTCACTACATTTCTATTCACCCGTTCCGCTATGTTTGACTGCGGACGATACGGGACCATCTTTAGATGACGTATGCCCAGTTTTGCACACATTTCCTCAAACATTTTACTAACAAACTGAGGACCATTGTCTGAAATAACTTTTAGGGGCGCCCCGTATTTTAAAATATACTTATTTAGAATTGAATCTACTACAATTTTTGCAGACGCGCGTTTTAACGGAATTAACTCTAACCATTTGCTAAAATGATCCACTATAACTAAAAGATATCGGCTTTTATTAACTTTACTTCGAGGGTAAGGTCCAAGTAAATCGATGCCTATTATTTGATTTGGGAATTCTGATTTAATACTATTTAGGAACCCGGCCGGGCGGAAATTAACATAATTATTTAATTGACATGTTGGGCACGACTGGACATACGCCCTAGTAAACTTTTGCAGTTCTGGAAAGAAAACTGCCTCGCGAACTCTCTGAACAGTTTTTCTTATACCTAAATGAGCCGAAATGGCACAATCATGCAACTCTTCTAATACATTCAACCTCATGCTAGCTGGGATAACCGGTCTATATTCATGATTCTCATTAGTAGCTTTCGTATAGAATAACAGTCCGTCAATTAATTCGTAATTTTCGGCCCTATTTCTTATCGGCACAATATCCGGATGATTGAAATTCTCAGGGTCGGCCAAATAATTGTATATATTTTTGAACTCCGGATCTTTTTTGAGTTCGGCTATTACTGTTTCACGAGAATCTAATACTTTGGATGTTAACATGGCTATCTTAATTACACTTCCATTTTCATCTAAGTTAATTCTGCTTAAAGCATCTGCCACAACATTTTCTTTTCCCGGCGTATGTTTAATTATTAGGTTATATTCCTGTAATTTGAGAGCCCACCTTATTAATCTGGGTGATAAATTTTTTCCAGAATAGAGTCTAGTGACCGCCGCGTGGTCGGTATATACAGTTACTGGAGAACTTCCAAAGAACACACGAAATTTCTGTACTGATGCTAACACTGCGAGAGTTTCTCTCTCTGTTGCGGAATAGTTTCTTTGGGTTTCATTTAATGTTCGGCTGAAAAAAGCCACGGGCTGACCATTTTGGGAAAGCACTGCACCAATCGCGAAATCTGAAGCGTCCGCTGAAATCTCTAATCCCTTATCCCCTTCTGGAAATTTTAAGACGGGAGCTTGAGTCAATGCGTCTTTCAATTTTTGAAACGCCAAGTTGGCTTCTGCTGACCACGAAAACCTAGCTTTTTTTCTTTTCAACTTTAGCAGTGGCTCAGCTATTTTTGCAAAGTCTTTAATGAAAGCCCGGTAATATGAACACATCCCGAGAAACGACGATAATTTCTTCGCTGTTTTAGGAACAGGATAATTTCTAATGGCTACTATTTTTGACTGATCCGTTTCGATTCCCTTTTGGGAAATTTTAAATCCTAAATAACGTAACTCTTTTGCGGCAAATTTACATTTAGACGCATTTATCTTTAAACCAGCTTCGTTTAACAATGAAAATACTTTTCTTAAATCTTGTAAGTGTTGTTCTAGAGTACTACTCGTAATTATAATATCGTCTAAATATATGAAAGTGCTTTTACCAAGGACTGGTCTTAAGACGATGTCCATACATCTTTGGAACGTTGCCGGCGCGCCGGATAATCCGAACGGCATTCTAAGAAATGCGTACGTACCAGATTTCGTTATGAACGCGGTTTTGTGTACGTCCTCGGGTTTTACCCCAATCTGAAAATAGCCACTCGTGAGATCTAATGTAGTCATGTATTTTGTAGACGAAATATTTCGAATAATTTCTTCAATTATCGGCAACGGATATACAGGATATTTTGTAACTGAATTTAACTTGCGATAATCTATAGCAAAACGCCACCGCTTCGGGTGCGTAATCGGGTAATCATTATTTTTCTTACACAGGACAACGGGGCTAGCATAACTGCTAGAAATTGGCGTGATGATTTTATTCTTTAACATCTCTTTAATATGATGTTCAATTATTTCCTCTTTTGTCCTATCATATCTATATGGCTTTTGCCTAACTGGCTGAGCGTCCCCCGTGTCAATGTCGTGGTTCACCACCTGCGTAAAGCCTGGTACATCACTAAATAAATTCGCAAAGTGACTTACCAGACCTTGGATTTTCTCTTTTTCCTCTGCTTGTAAATGTTCCAAGTCCAGCTGCGGGGGCTTATCATTCTTCGCTTCAATTGGCTTCATATTTAATGTTAGTTCTCCCCCCTTGAAATCAATTTTTGCTTCTGCCAAACTAAAAAAGTCCACACCTAGAATAATACAAGTCTGCAGGTTACGCACAATATAAAACAGGATTCTTACCTGTTCGTTGTTGATACGCACGAACAATGGTACTTTTCCTAAACAGCTACATTTTTCTCCTTGGGCCGCTATGACATCCGTGTCTCTTGCACTAAAAATTCTGTAACGTCGAAAGTGCTTCTTAAAGAATCTTTCCGATACGAAGCTGCTTTGGGCTCCTGTATCCAAGAGGGCTGTCGCCGGTATGTTGTTGATTAGAACTTCAATCTTCGGCAAACTCAAATTCTTAACGACCACGGTGTTTAAATTGATTTTGGAAGGGTTTTGCGCTGCTTCGGACTTCTTCACCTTCCTCGAAGAAATCCCTCTTAGTTTAAATTCTTTTTCTTCTGGTTGCCCTCGGAATCTTTGCTTGTTCTTCTATTAAATTCCCTTCGTTCGCCGCTCGCTTTAGGAGACACATCTTTCTTCGGCCATTGCTTCGCCTTATTCCCGTAACTTTGATTTTGCTTTTGCTGCGGTCTTGGCGAACTCCACTGACTTCTTCGCTCAAATTGGCGTCGTCGTTCGTTGTCGGCTGTTCTTCGGCTTTCAAATTGTACCGCGAGCTCAAATAATCTGTCTAATGTTGTTGGATTTCTTAGTTCGATGAAATCTTGAACTTGGGGCAGTAGCCTAGGAAGTATAACTTGAATAATTTCAGGATCCGGGCGACTTCCATACAAAAGCTTGAAAACTTGAATTTTCCTCAAAATAAAATTAGACAAATCTTCTATTCTTTCTTGGTATCGGCTAAACAGTTCAGCTTCCAATCTGGCTCGATCTCGCACCACGGGAAATGCTTTCACTAGAGAATTCTTGAAATTTTCATACGTGTATGTGGGGCTTCCTGGTTCCCCCAAGAGATTCTTTCCGATGCACTTGAACCAACTTAGCGCTTGGCCCTTCAAAGCGCTGGTAGCAAGAGCGACTTTCTGAAATTCGTGGACTGGATATAGCATGAAGTGGGAGTCTAGCTTTTCCAGGAAATTGATTACGGCTGTCTTGCCGTCAAAACTTGCCGCTGGCTTCATGGCTGCTCGCATGGTTTGTACGATGTAGCCGAATCCTTCTATGCCAGGAGGTGCTATCTCAGGATTCTGGACAGGTACAGCAGGTGTCTCAGGTTCGTCTTCTTGTTGTTGAGGCCATCCTCTTCTTTCTGTGCGGGCGCCATTATCAGGACTTAGCATTCTGTGTGTATTCTTTGAGAACATGGTAAATTCTGTAAAGGGTTCTTATCCTTACGTTCTAAGTCCTGAACTGGAACAGGGAGCGGAAGGTACGCTATGTTCTGATGTAACTGCTGGGCTGGAGAATAACTGCACGTGAAGGGATTTGAAATCCTCTTTTATTCAATCACTATTAAATACAAACCTCCCAATTCGGGAGAGATACAGAACGTAACAGACCACACTTTGGTCGAACTTAACAATCAAATAAATTTAAATAAATTAAAATAGAACTTAAATTAAACTTTGCTTCGCAGAGCAATTCGCGGAAGTTGGCCTCTATCTAAAAGGGTGCGTAGCAAGGTATACTAAATACTACCGCACTTTAATTTATTTTACAATGCAATCACGTAGTAAGCACTATGGCTTATAAATTTAAACTGCTAGCTGGTCAGGCGAACGTTGAGCAGCGTGACCGTGATCTGAGGCAAAGCTCTCACACACCGAGAGGTTTCTACCTCTGTCTTAAATAGTGCTTGGCTGAACTTCAAAAATTAGCATAAGCTAAAAACGCGCGCTTCTTCTGACAGGAAGTTGAAGCAGAGAGGAGATAGAAAAGATTTAAATTAAAATAAACTTGGTTAGTTTAACTAAAACCTTACAAAGCCTCCACTTGGGCTTGAACTCAAATTAATATAAAATTAAACTCAACTAAACTTAATTAAAGCTAACTGAAATATATAGCCGAAGCTATCAAGATTCTAAGTGGTCGCCCCCTAAATCTCAATTAAGTCGGCGAAGCCAAACAAGGGCCTAAAGTACGTCCGAGAGTAGCAATAACTTAGAGAGAGACGTAGCAAAGGCAAATTCGCTCTAGTCAGGAACTCGGGCTCTCTAACGAAGTCAGTGAAACATCGACTTAAATACTACTCTTACTCATTTGCATTAAACGCGTTTCTGAAAATACATTCTGGTAGGAAATTTTAAGCTGAAGCTAAAAGGGATAGGAAAATGCATAAACTTAAAATAACTGTTATAAAAATAGGATAAACCTTACATCCTAAACAGTAACTTCCCAGATTTTACCTGAGTCGGCGCCCGGAAGGGCGTTCTTGTAAGACAGGAGGCAGGAGACTACTGGGTGAGCAGCTGTGCCGCCCTGAAGACATTCAGCTTTGTTGCTCGCTCAGTGGACCATGTTTATTTAAATTTTATAATACATTATATGAAATTTGTGAAAAGATTACCTATGAAACGAACTTTCAGCTTATGCGCATTTCGACTTGGTTTTCAAACTTTGTTCTCATAGTCCTTGCACAAAATTTATTCTTTTTTTTTTTGAATTATAAGAAATTTGGAAATATATACATTGAATAAAGTTATGAGAAAAATTTTGATATATATACATAATGAATTAATTCTAATATGAAAGTTCTGTAATAGCTGCAGAGATGAATTTAGAGTTTTTATAAGTGTTTATGAACAGTTCATCGGAATTTGAGTTCACAAAGATATTAAGTACATAAATTCTATTAGTACAATGGTATTAGAGTTCTTGGGAGTTTATAGAGTTCTTTAAAGTGTTAAAAGTTAATAGATTCCTTTTTGGTGTCTTGAGAATCAATAAGACGAGAATAAGACAAGCCAAAAACAAGTTCGAATAAGACAAGAATTTTCCTGTTTAGACAGGCAGCGAGACAGACTGCTTGTTTTAATGATTGCCCAGCGCCTTTGACTCGACGCCGTCGACCCTCAACCTATTGTCGGGGCGGGCCTGCTTGTACGCATAATGTGCAAGAGAAAAGACCATATGCGTTGCTGTATCTGATTATACTTAGACTTGCAGAAGGTAAGGGAACAGGAAATATGAATTTACTTGTTTCGGAGTAGAAGAAAAGTTTCCTAAGGTTCCCCCCCCCAAAAATTATAGAAAACATTTATTATTAAAATGTATTTATAAGGGGCGAATCACAAATGTTTTTAAAAAGTTCGTCAAAATATCCATATTTATTATCATTCGGCAAAAATTATTAAGGTATCCAAAGGAAATACACTTTAGCAATTTAAAACACAAATTGTAATTTCTTAAACAAGAACTGTAAAATTCCTTAAACATTACACATATTTTATGATGTATTACTGTTTTCTCTGAAAAATATTGGTTCATCCCGAAAATTCTGCATTTTTTTCTTAAATATGGTCTTTTCTGCTCAGGTTTGCATAATTTTATCACGCCTTGCTGAATTATTTTGCTTTGAGTGCGCTTCTACCTAAAATGGTAGAATTTAACCTATTAACTTTAATGGTAAATTCTACCTAATGGATAACCTAAAAGCTTACTTTCGTTACACTTCAAAGAAAGAAAAAAAACTAATTGGATTGCTCGCAAAATTTACATTAAATTTGACGATGTAGTGGTCCATCATGGCCTAGTGGTAAATCTGTTGAACACCAGTAGTTCGCACTGGCTTCGATTCCAGTCAAAAGAGCTGGGAGCATGGGCGTTTTCAATTCTTTTTCCTAATGTAAAGCGGATACGAATCAGTTTGCCTTAGAAGAGTCTTCACGGAGGCATCTCTCCTCTTAAGGTGCAATCCTAGTGTATTTTGACATAATCAAATAAAACCCAACTAAACCCCGATGGTAAAGTTTTAACATGGTTTCAGAAGCTTAAATATAGAAATTTCGGAGTCGAAGATGACTTCTGCTCTGGATGACCAGCCTTTGTAATTAAGGACCTATTAAAAGAAGCTGTCCCTGAAAATCCAGACTGCGATTCAGAAACTATCAGATAGACTAAATGCTCGAAAACATGCACGATTATTTGAACAGCACTGGGTATGTAAGCTGTTAGAATGGATGGGTACCCAGTACTTTAACAGAACAGAAAGAGCATGCGATTCCTCACTGAAAAGAAATAAAGGATCCCTTTCTTAACTGGGGATGAGAAGTGGATCCTGTGCAATAACGTTATAAAAAAAGGCCATATGTTAAGCCAAAAGAATCTTCTTTAATAGCAGAGAGAGAGTATTTGCATCCCAAAAATGTAATGCTTTTTGTATTTGTGTACTATGAATTGCTGCTACCAAATTGCACAATAGATTTTTGAAAAATACTGTTCCAAATTTCAATTTTAAAAGCAGAAATTGAAGCAAAGCGCCAAGAACTGACCAGTTGTCGAGGGGCTGTCTTCCATCATGACAATGGTTGGCCGACATTTTTATAAATGACAAAATCTTACCGAATTTAGATAGGATGTTTTGTGTCCACCCCAATATTCTGCGAATTTTTCGGAAAATTCTTCTCACATTTATACCTTCTGGTCGCTTAAAATTTTTCGAAATTGCCGATGCTTCGATTCTTGGGAGAATTCAAACAACACATCGATAACATTGTTATGAATAAACCTAAACACCGTTTTTAGAAAAGGAATTTTCAAGCTGTTGGAGAAATGGCAAAATATCACAGAACAAAATGGTGCTCATGAGATTCGAAAATTTTCTTATGCTTTTTTAACGCATTATTTTGCATTTATAATGAAAAAAACCTCAGAACTCTCGGATGAGCTATTATTTCTAAGAATTATATGAATTTGGTACTGTATGTCCGCTATGCTAAATTATAAAATATTAAATAAGGCTTTTCTGATACATAAAAAATGTAAAACACCTCACTGAGAGTATTCAAACTCTTTCACAATTAAACACATTCCATGCACTATTGTAACGCAAACATATTCCATTTTCATTCCAAATAGTAAAAAATAGAAAAGCCCTAAATAGCAAATTAGTGCATCTGCTACAAGTTCTTGAGAGGGGATTCACTTTGATGTATTTGAGGGAAGTATTGGAAGTTCAAATAAAAACTTGCCGGAGTGTGAGGCACTTGAAGTCCAACTCAAAATTTTTGCACTGAGTTTAATGAAAATGTCATCCAGTTAGATGTAAAATTAAATTTTATTTCAATAAATCGAAATTGTTTGTTTCTATTTTGTCTGCTATAAAGTCAATGAATTCCTCAGATATCACGCTATAAATACGCACATACATATATATGAACGTATTTTACTAATATATCATTGATAATTTATTGATTTAATATCATAACAGCTGTAAGTAAATGAATATTTTAGTGTCTAAAGCACTGGAAAAAAAAATAAGATCGTTGTTAGTTTTCAGTATATTTTAAAATGAACATTCATACTGCTACGCTATAATTGCAGATGAATTTGCTGTTTAAACAAATCATAATAATTGGCACTGATCGCCACTGAGGAATTTGAATGAATAAAATAAAAGCAAGTAGTGTCTTTGTGTAACAGGAATATTTAAATATTAGACTGCTGATTATTTAGTATTTAATTCGTTAGAAACTTTCATGCTGTATGTGCCATTTGTAGTTTCTTTATTTTAAAACGTTCATTTAGTTCATCAGAAAACTTTTATGCAGCACATCTAATTGTAGTGTCTTTCTTAAATAGGGATATTTCAAACCATTTGTTAGAAAACTTTTATTCAAGATGTATGACTGTAGCGGTTTAATGGAACCATTTAGAATCAAATTGTTTGCGCATGCTCAACTATCAGCAGCGCCCCCGAGCGGAGAGCGGCAATAGAGACTGTG
>KK122223.1:6725-93530 GCA_000611955.2 Stegodyphus mimosarum
TAACCATTAGTAGAAATACAATAGATGCCACTTAATGCGTTCAGTCATAATAATATGTTACTTTTTCCAAAGTACGAGTACCTGATGCATGTTTTAGTTTTAATGAGTTCATGCCTTCAATCTGTTGATCACTTTCCTTGAAACATATGTTTGAAAAACAATCCGCATTGAGTTTGCATTTAACTTCATCAGGATAAGGAACATAGGCTAAATTTAATAGTTAAAGTTCACTTGTCAATAATCGCACATAGTTGACATAGTTGACGCTTAGCAATTCAACTTTGAAATGAAAGGCTCTACTTATATATGGCTTTTTCCTTATTATTATTATTATTATTATTATTATTTAAAATTCCGAAGAATCCCGTAGCCTTGATGTATCGGAATCTTTATTTTGGTTGCCAATTTTTTTCTGAACTTTTTTGGCCTAAAGAGACACTTTCTGCTTTTCGAAATTTCCTTCTAAATTAAGATTATTGAAATCTCATTATTTAACTACATTTTATTTTATTTTTATTTTACTTCCCCCTTTTTTTGTTTAATTTCTTTTATACATCGATTTAGATTTATTATAGTATTTGAATAGAACATGTGGCAACGATTAGATAATTCTTCAGATGATATATATAATTTTTGAGCATTCCGAGTTATAAAATGAATAAGATGTAACACTATTAAGTGAATCTAGCGCCAGAGTGTCGCCATGGTAAACAAATATAGTGAATTTTAAAGAGTGCATTTATTCTGTTGTGGTTTAGACGCTATCGATGAAGTAGATTTAATTCAATCCAATAAGTTTAAATGAAAGGCAAAAAAAAAAAAATGCGTATAACTTAATATTTCGTAAAAGGAAGTCATGAGGTGTACACATCAGATTTTTTCTTTATTATTTTAATTTATTTATTGCTTTTAATAATTTTTACACATTTGCAGTTCTATTGTACAACATTTGTTTATTTTGTTGGTGGTATAACTTACTTATATAAACCTCGTGGTATACTTTGTACAACACGAGGAATTAAAAAAATTGGTATGCCCTGAATGCATAAAATATATTCAGATAACGACCTACTGTTATTAAATATATACAAATATAATCTAAAATTCTTTAAATTTCGATTATTAGAAGTAGTAACATGCATGACATCTGCAATAGCTCTATTTTTTAAGATGACAGTAATGTAGCCACAGACTGACAATTCGTGTTGCAAATACAGGACAGAAACCTAAGCATTCATAACTGAACTTGAGCTATGCAAATATTTTATCACGTTTAAAGATTTTATTAATAACATTCTTACTCTGGCCTTTTTACTCTGGAGTGTTTTTTGATTTAATGTAAATTGTGTTGCTTTAGCTTTGGATAATAGCATTTAATATAAAAAATCATATTATAGATATTTATTAGCGAATTATATAGATTAATCAAACATAGATTGTACCGATTTCTTACACATTTAGTAATTTAGCATAACTGCATCAGCAGAGTAATTTTTTAGAAGATTCTTAAAAAAAGTTTAATTTTTCATTTGCTTAGAATAAATTACGTACGTTATGATTTAAATTAAACCAAGACCTCTCGCTACTGATCAAAGTGAAAAACGTATAAGTTTTAGGACAGCTTATCATCAATGAAATTATAATAGATTGATGTTCGGATGGTTTAACTTCAAGTTTGAGTGTATAGTCATCATATCGACCTCACGAATTAGCATTAATGGGTGCTCCTATCGTTGGCGAAACGACAAGCGACTTTCCATCCTAATTTTGACCCAGAGTACACTGAAGCACACAATTCAAGAGTCTCACATACCTCTTCGTATCACCACTTACATTCGACCTTCCTATCACAAATTATAAGTTCCCTTTTGCCCCGAAAACCAGCTGTCATATCAGTCCGGAGAAGTCCATGTCTTCACCGGACTGATATGACAGCTGGCTTTGCTAACTGCTATATTGTTCGGAACACCTTACTGTATCTCACTTAGAGTGAAGAATCATGAGAGAAGTGGTTAGCAAAGGCCAGAAACAGCGGCATTAAGAATTACTCGTGTCTTCTCATTTCATAGTTTTTAGCCGTTTGATTGATGGTTAGAATAAAATAATAATTACACATGAATTTAGCCAGGGGGATGCAGGGAGGTGCACTTGCCCGACCTGCTTTCCCTCTGAACAACTCTATTTTCCTGCTTTCTAAATATTATTAATAGAAGCTGGGGGAAAATTTGCTCTTTTTGTTAATACTTTGTCAAGTGTCTTTCGTATGCAAAAGCTACAGGACAGTTTTAATCTTTTCTCTACTTCAAAGGTCCCACAACTTGTCATGCAAATAACCAACAGTTGGCCTGTTACCCGAAGTCAAGAAGGGTAATTAGTTGCAATTCCAGGAGTTTCCCATAAACAGTATTGTTGGTTTGTCCTATTTCCTGGATTCTTCGTGAAAAATCAGTGACGATATCATTTGAAGTATGAGATTTCTTTCTTCAGTAATGAGAGGATCAAAGCAAATTGTTCGAAATCGCACCTCAAAGTAAAGATTGGGAAAGGGTTTAGTGGTAGTTTTAAAAGAGAATGTTATATAATGAATGAATGAATGATTATTTGAATTTATATGGAGAAGAGTTGTTTTGGGGCCTCAAAGATTTTCGCCAATCAATGGAAAAAAAATCTTAATATTCGCCATTCAAGACTGACACTGATCTATGCACCAGCCACCGGTTACCCTCCCCGTCTGTTTTTACCTTCAATACGTTTTTTCGCGCATTTGGTTAGTTTCTACATTTCAGAAACAAATTAATAAATAAAAAAATATATATAAAATTAATGCTCTTTGTTTCTTTTCAGTCTTCAGTCAGACAATGTAGGTCCAGCTTTATAACGCGAATGTGACTTACTATATAATCTATTACATGACTTAGCTTAATTACTTAAAAATTAGTAATATTCTTATCACAGGCCTGATATTTAAACAGCAATTACGCTAAGTTTTTTAAATACTGATTCCATATTTATTGTCAAATGACCTCAAATTATGCAACAGCCAGATTTAGCATAGCCACTATTTGAGATACTATATGAAGTCAAGAAGAGCCATTTCTGATGTACTGACGATGACAATTGTTCTTGCCACTCTTCTGTTATCGGGCAGAAAGACAGCAGGACCAGTTCATTGCAATCAACACCACGAGGGATCTTCTAGCCGAAATCATTGCTGCAATAAAGAAAGCTTTCTCTCCCACTTTAATGACACTTCGTACGATGTTGCCATTCTTTCTGCTACTGTAAAAGCACTGATGCCTTTTTTCCGCTGTGTATTTCTTGCCTACAAGAGATAGGCACAGCTTTGGGAAAGAGAAGAAAGTAAACATTAACAACATGAAGCAGCTAACAATAGAAACTTAATTAAAGATGCGGCAGATGTTTTTCTCTTTCAATAACAAAATTCTCAAGAGTACTTACTCGTTTTACATATTCACAACTATATACGCTGCGAAAAAAAGGAGGCAGTTCTATATCTTTCGTTCTACTGGGCCGATTGACGAAATTCAACTTGCGTTTTTCATGTCTCGAAAGCGCGACTTAGAGTATGTATTAGATTTATATATAGCATTTTTCTAATATAGGTGTTTTGACACAAAATCGGACTTTTTCTGAAATGAGATGCTAATTTTTTTTATATTTCGTTCTATGACTCAAATTATGCCAAACTGCTAAGTTTTGGAAAACTCGAAGGAATAGTTTTTAAAATATTAGCTCTCAAAATTTTAGTTTCACAGAGTTAATTAAATTTGGTATATGTTTATTAATATCTCTTTTTTAATTAAACTTACTTGATTCCTTCATCCAGAATCCGAAATTTAGGCTTAATCCAAATATAATTCTCACAATTTTTAGGATTTATTTTTTAAATTTGTATTTTTAAATATTTTTTGTAAACTTTTCGAAAACTTTTTGTATTAATAACAAAACATTTAAACCTATAAAACCCGTATTAATAACAAAACCTATAAAATTTTTAACATCATCCTAGAGCAGATGCATTTCTAAGCACACCTGGAAAAAATTAGAGTTTTCTTTTCAAAATTTCATAAGATATACGTGAATTTACAATTTGTCGCGTTTTGAAATTTGGCATATTTAATATAAGCGATAATAACGAAAATGTGGTTTACGCACTTTGTTAAAATTACTTAAAAGAATGAACGACGGACCTTTTTCCTCTCGTGCATCAATGAAAAAAGGAAAGTAAGTAGGTTACTGTAAATTAAGAATTCCGCCAAGTGGATTACTCTTGGTGCAAACTGAAAAAAATCCGCCGAGATAAATTTTTAAATTTCTATATAAATGTTTCACCAAAAATTACAAAAATTAATATCTAGGCACAATCTGAGTCGTAGAATCGAAATATGGAAAACAATTGATATGTTGTCAAAATACCTGTGTTAGAATTGTGTCAAAATACCTATGTTAGAATAATGCTATATATAAGTCTAATATATATCCTAAGTCGTGCTTTCGAGACATGAAAAACGCCAAACGCCATTTGAGTTTCGTCAACTGGCCCATTGGGAGATGTAGAACTGTCCTTTTTTTGCGGGGACTGTACAGCAGATTCTCTGTAGGTCTTGTTGAGCAGATGATTGGGTAGCGGAGCGGAAATTTAAAACTTGCTTGAGCTCAAAACTGGCAGAGGATCACTTGAATGGGCCGTGTGTGTATGCCAGTGCATTGAAAGCTAATTCAGGATAGATGAATTGAAATAGAAATGTAATTTCTGGAAAGATTAAGAACAGCCAGAAGAAACATTTTTGCAGGGCAAATTAAAGGTTAAATTAATCTGGGGAAAGGAAAAATTGATCACAAGTCTTATAAGGTATATCTCTCACATTCTTAGCGTGCTTTCGTGGTGTAATGGTCAGCACACTGAGCCGGTATTTCAGAGGTCCGTGGTTCGATTCCCGGCGAAGGAATTGCATATATTTCATCTCTCCGGCTTCTAAAAAACCTAATGTCTCTACACTGGCGCCCGAACTAAAAGGGTTGTGGATGATGACTCTCCACACCCAGGATTTGGCGACTAGGTCCCCTAAAACCCTAGTCGCCCTTTAAAAAGGGGAGTATATAAGGTATATCTCCCACATTCTTAGCGTGCCTTCGTGGTGTAATGGTCAGCACACTGAGCCGGTATTTCAGAGGTCCGTGGTTCGATTCCCGGCGAAGGAATTGCATATATTTCATCTCTCCGGCTTCTAAAAAACCTAATGTCTCTACAGTCTCTTTTCTTCGTCAATCTTCAACAATTTGCTTGCATTCATGTATTCATATCTATACCTTATTTTCTCGTAGACTCGGTTATTGCAAAGCACAGGACGACGACTGCTTGTCTTTGGGAAGGCTATGTCTATTTCGTTCAGGATTTTCTGAGTTAAATCGGCTTTTATTCACTTAAAACCCCTATCACATATGTTTTTGCTACGCGGGACTGGGAGTCGAAAGGGACAATTCTCAGAATCCGCACATTTCCAGGAAACTCAGGAAGCTAGGTTACCATTTTCACTTACTACAAAGTCTTGAACGCCAAACAGTAATGGAGTATCGCTCAGACTGGGATTACGTGATCCTTTAGATCCAGAACTTTCGCCTGATTGGTTGCTCTCTACGCGGGACAGAGCTCCAGCCGAAACATTTTCGGCGAGATTTAAAAAAATCCCGCGTAGCCAGTACATCGTTTCTGTAGCTAGGCGGGACTTCGCTTCCAGCGGACCTGTTTTTCTAGGAATCCTCCCGTTTGAATCAGTGCCATCAGAATCACGTTTCTCAGAAATGTCCCGTCTAGCAGGGACCATCGCTAGATGAGATAACCTCATATCAGGAAAAACACAAAAACGCTCTGGCAGAAAACAAGTTCGCCAGGATTGAAAATCTTGAACCAAATTACTAGCGCTCAGCAGTTCTATCTACTCAGCCATAGCTGGGAATATTCGAATCCAATCTTAGTTTAGTTTATTCAGACTAGATCGTTTGCATCCCCCCTCCTGGCTTGGACCCTAGCTATGCCCAAGTAATTATCTGTGATGAAGAGAAATAACATCTGCTTCAATCTTGTCGATTATCCAGTTCACTTCATTAGTTCGCTTGTAATATAAGGAATTAAATAATTAAATAAAAGGTTGGCTGAGAAGACATACATTCCATTGCTTCAGTAAGAGATTTCCAGAGTTCTGCTCGAAGAAGCTTCGTGAACGTGAAAATTATCTGCGACTGAAATACACAGAACAAATGTCGTGTGTAACTGCTGTTACTTTATTTAATAAAATTTAATAGTCCGTTTATTAGAAATTGCTTAGCTTGTATTATTTTAATAATGAAGTTACAGGTTGTGTTTTTAACAAATTTTAATTACTTCCTTATAATTATTCAGAATTTAACTTGATAAGTTAGATTTTAATAGTTATCAAAACTTGGAACTGGCGTCACCGAGTCTATCATACATTTGCAACAAGTGCTTTTGTCTTATAATCTGCTCACGAAGTGATTAACGTAAGCAGTGGGTATGTTTAAAAGATCTGAGAAATGATAAGGTTTGTCATATTCTTGTGCTACAATTTAAGATTTTTTTTCTCTGCTTTAGCCAGAGTTTCTGAGAGCTCGATTTTACAACGTCATTTGAATTCCCGATTTGCCATCTCTTTTGTATGCTTAGAGCATATGGTTCGAGATCTGAACTAGATTAAACAAGAGCAAAAGGCTTTAGTAAATTCTTTTATCACTAAATCAAAATTTCTTTGTGAAAGTAAAATTTTTATTCATATAACAAATACCTAGTATGCTGTACGTAATTTTAATAACGAAAGATGTTTGACCCTTTCATAGAAGCCATTTAAGGTTTAAATTTATTGCAGCGTCAGTTGGAATGTTAGTCAGAAAAGATTATGCAACTTCCGAAAATTTCATGAAACCGGTCTTAGTTTGCGGTTAACGTTAAAAAAGATTTCATCAGGTGTAAAGGAAATGATATAACGCTGGCAATGTTTCAGGTAATTTTTTTCTTCTCTTTTTAGATAAAATAACGTAGGTGCGAGGAACAGAGAACTAGTTCTTTGTAGGCAAAATTTAAAGCAAGACGTTACACAGCCCCACGCATATTTGACACTTGAAAATGAGGTCGAGAGATTTGCGTAACGCAAAGCAGGATTCCGAAACTCATAATCATAATTAACTTAGACGTAATTTTATGATCTCTCTGAGTTACTTGTTTTTGAAGAAATTTGAATAAAAACACACTTTCTCATTAATTTGTTATTATAAGTATAGAACCTGTTTACATACTTTAAGAAAAATTTTTGTAAAAATATTAAAAGACTGAAATTTCTGAAAATAATTATTTGGCAACAACTCCTTACTTTGAAACTAAATTATTAGCAGCTGTAGTTAAATATAGTCTGCTTTAAAAGTGACTCAAGTAAACAAGTTTTGGGTCGAAGATTATATTTTTGGTCTTTCAAAAAAAAAAAAATCGTAATAAAAATACATTGTGAAATTCTAACATCTTTGAATTAAAAATAATTATGATCACAAATAGGAAAAAAAACCCATGAAACACTACTTTTACCTTGAACAAAACATGCAGCACAGCAGATGAATATCCGAACAAGGTACGTACTTTTGCTACTATTTCGAAAACAAAGTCTTATGTTTCAGAAGAAAATTCGACAATTCAAAGAAAAATAGCCATGTCTTTTATTTTCATAGTTCTGACATGTGATATAGAAACAAAATTAATATTAAAATTAGAGACATATCGCAAAAATATTGAAATAATCTCATCAAATTGTCAGGAATCGAAGATTTCTGCGCCTGTTTTAATACTGTAATGATCAATTTATTCAGCTAGCTATTGGAAAATTCTGGTTCGATTCCCGATGAGGATATAATTAATTTTTTAAGAATTTTTGCTTCAAAAAACATACAGTTGATTCTCGATCCAATGTATGCTTTTTTTATCCGCGTATGGATTATTCGGCTTGCGAGTTATCCATGCATGGCGGTGGCTCTTCACGCATACTCAACGCTATGAGCGAAAGTGTGTAAAAAAACACACATGCGCAAACGCGGAGAAAGGTTTTTCTTAACGTAGAAACAGGAGATTCATCTAATTGTGCAGAAATCAAGATAATAACCGAAGTTATTCCTATAACGTATTTAACCCACGTCCTCCGTTCCTTATCCTTATCCTTATAACGTATTTCTAAAATTTAAAAAAAAAAAAAAAATGAAATTTTTCATTACGTCCAAAGAGGCGTTTTTTTAACGTTCTTTGGGTTACTTTCATTTATTAAATATCATGTTCTTCACTTAAACAATAAAATTAAGTTCTACAGCAATATCGCAAAGTAAATTTAAAACGAACATATATTTAGAATTTCCGATACAGAGTCTCGCGCGCTGGAGACAGAAATGTTTTCTTTTCCCGCACAGTGTTGCCATCGCTCGCTTTGAAATCGTTGAGTTTGTTAATCAAACATTCGTTAAAATTTTACAAAATATGAATTAGATAATAAAACAAATTCCAAATTTGGGCTTCCAGATGCAAATATTTGGATGGAAACATACGTTATTCAAAATTGGATGGCTCTAGATATCGTTGTTTTATCGCAATCCGAGAAACATATATACATTTATGCAGATTCTTCATTGTTTAATTTATTTAAATATAATACAGGACCATACTATTTGGTGGCAACAATTTGAAAAGAGAACCGACATTTATAATGAACCATCGCAAAATGCCAAAACGAAATTAATAGTCCTTCAGGGCAAACTGCCCCTTTGGACTCATAAAATTCTTCGAAAATATCGATCGCGAAAAATCGAGGAATGGTTCGATAGTTGCTCACTAAGCCGGTCTTTTAGAGCTTGAGTGATACGAATATCGTTTCAAATGTAAAAGAACAGAAGAGGTAGAGACTGGAAATACAAGGAAAAACAGATTTTGACTATTCCATCAGTTCCGAGACAGCAATAACTACTATTGAAACACTATTGGACATCGTCGACGAAATGGGATTCAAATGAAATAAGAATATTTCGAAAAATACGCAGTGAAATCCGACAGATATTTAAACGTTCTCAAAAGCAAAGTAATTACTGATGTTTTTAAGAAATAGATGGATAAAATATGCATGATAGTTGAAAACTTGGATTATCCGTGTCTTGTTTTCCGGCATTAGCCCGGATAATCGAGAGTATACTGCAGTTACTCTACATTGTTAATAAAATGGCAAATGAACTTTTATTCTTTTGCAATGAAATTTATACGATTGAAAAATTTCAAATCATCTTTTACAGAGCGCGAGACTATCTATTGAAAATTCTAGATATTACCGGGCTTACCTGGCCAAAGAAAAATTCCATTTTAATACAACATTATCCGACTGCTTAACCATCACCTTAACAACTTTTACAAAGCATTCCAAAGATAGTTGCTTGAAAAAAATCACAAAAGAGACAGGTATTAAATTTATATATTTTACCCACGCTTCTTTAGAACCCGCATATTTCAAGATGTCCTTGGAATGAAAACGAATGAGCACTTTCTGAATTTAGACCTGAAAATACTGGAAAGACATGAAGAAACACTGAAATGAAGGATACAAAATTACGACTGCTGCCTTTGAAAAATGCTATCTTGAAAATGAAGATATTTGATAGTCTTAAGAAAGATCTACAGATATGAATTCTAAGAAATAAGTGTTTTTAAGCAGTTATAATGTAGATTTTTTTTCAGAAGTGTACAAACAGTATTATTAATTGGTATGCATCGAATATATTGCTTGAACGGAATTATTTTGTTCCAACATATTTTTGAAAAAAAAAAATTACGCTTTTTTTCTCAAATCTGGTTTAAAATACGATCTGGTTTAAAAAAACTCTACTAAGTTCATTCAAATTAAAAAAGCACATAATGCAAACGCCCTTAGGAACAGAAAATTTAATTATCAAATACTGCATTAAATGATGATATGATGATTAAAGACAGCAATAGAGTATTAAAACTTAATTATCGAAGCATCTTTGAACATTATGGTGTTTAAATTTATCGAGATAAGTTTATTTCACATTGATTTCATGTATTAAGTTTATTTCATAATATTTACTAAAGATTTTACATAATTGCAGACATGCTTATATTTTCACTACATGTATTTAGCACGCAAAACTTCTGGCATTCATTCTTAAATGATGATTTATGCCTTAGTTGCTTGGCTTTAAGTCTTACACATAATTAAATATGGCAACTCTGTTAAAAGATGAACCTCTACCATAACGAAATTTATTTGCTATGAAAACATGTTAATGTCTGAATTACACCCCAATGACATTTAAAAAAATCAAAATAAGGGACAACAACCATTCTCGGGTGGAATGAAATTAATTACGAGTTAGTTATTCCGCGTGTGGGCTTCTGTTCACCTCGTTCACGTTTCTCAAAAACCGGGTCAAAAAATTCAAGGTCATCATTAAGGTGGGAAGAGAAAATACAGACAAAATCCGTGTCAAAATAGAAATTCTTAGTTCCGCTTCTGCAAGCTCATTTAAATTCTACCTTTGCTAATGGGTACGGGGTAAAAGGTGTGTAAAGCCTACAGCTACAGTTACAAAACAAAATAATATTCTTTTCGTTTGGTTACAATTTTGTTTAGATAATAATATGCTAAAATATGAATTTTATGCACAGAAACTGAGCGGTTGTATTTAAGTTGAGATGTATCATCAATATCGCCTCGTAGCAGCAATAAGTGTTACACTCTTCAATTTTTTGGAGAGAACTTGGTATTGCATGCTTAGCATTTATCTGTAACAATTCTTGAAATTATTCCGCTTTTTCCCCTTGCTTTAGCTTTTAAAAGCTTCTAGAGGATAAAAATGACTGAACTACGACAAAATAATAGTACACTGGTTATCATAAATTAAGGAAAAATAAAAAAAATCACGATTACTGAAAAAGCTACATGTAGAATTTTATGAAACTTACCCACAATATACAACACATAGTAAGGTATCAAATAACGTAAAAAGAAATTACTACATAATTATGCTAGTATAGAAATTAGCGCATGTATAAAATGAACAAATCGAAGGTGTCAGTTTGCTATAGGAAAAGTACTTTCAATATGGAATATGATCGCCTCTAGAAGCAATACAGCACATGCAGCTGTGTGTGATGCTTTCAATTATGTGGTCTATCAGCTCCATAGGAAGTGAGAGCCATTGCTCTTGCAAAGCAGTTGCAAGGGCGACAAGGGTCTGAGGGGACGGATTGAGAGCAACTAGATGTCTCCCTAAAGCATCCCAAAAGTGGTCGATAGGATTCAAGTCCGGAGATCGAGCTGGCCACTCCATGCGCATAATTGTTTCCTGTTGAAGATAATCGTCTACGATGCGAGCCCTGTGTGCTCTTGCGTTATCGTTCTGTAACAGGAAAGCAACACCTATTGCCCCGGCGTATGGGCGCACACAAGCATCAAAGATGTCATCTCTATAAACCTGAGCATTCACGGTTCCCCTTGGAAAGACATGGAGGTCTGTGCGTCCACCCAAAGAGATGCCCCCCTAAACACAGACACTGCCTCTTCAGACCGGCGAGCTCAGATTTTAATAAATATAAAAAAATACATAATTCCTAAAATTAATCTAAAAAATTTATAATTTTTGGTGCAGCCGATTGCAACCAAAATAAGAAGTGCATATATCTACATGTTATAGCAGTCTTATATACAAAATTTCAATGTTCTGAGGCTACTCGTTTTTGAATTATGCGAGATACATACGTACGTACGTAGGTACATATACGTACGCATAGACGCTACGAAAAAATCTTTTCAGAATCCATTTTAAATCAGTTTTATAATTTTTTGGGGATTCTGTCCTTACGTACAGATGTCAAGAAAAAACATCGTTAAACTGCATTCGATAGCTGTCAAAATGGATATTTTCGTTGAAATATGATACCCGAAATTTTTCGCGATTACAATTCTTCCTTTTTATTTCGTACAAGGAAGTGAAAACGCCCGACCGTTTGAGCGTAATATAAAAATCTTAATGCATTGAAATTTTTTTTTAAAGTTTTTAACTTTTTTATCTTTTCTTTTTACAAAATTTTATTTTTGCTTATTAATAAATATAACTATTAATTTTAAGAACTGTATACTCAAGTTTGTTCTTTCATCAACTATGGATTTCAAACACTGTTTAAAGTAAAAACTTATAAACGCATCAATGAATTATAATAGGTTCATTTTCTTTTTTTCTCAGCTGTCTGCTGGTCAGCGCCTAGGTCAAAGATGGCACAGCAGGTACGGAGGCGCAAAACCTCACGTAGACAGCGAGTTCCAGTCAGCGAAAAGCAAAGGTAAATACGCATTACTTTGTTTTATTAAGCTAAATATATTTTATTGGTGTAAATTAATAGTGAATAACATTCATTGTTTATTATTTAGAAATGTATTTGTCAGAAATTTAATTACTTAGAAAATGTAAAAAAAATTAAAATAAACTCTGAAAGCATTCAGATTTTTATATTACGCCCAACAGGAGTTTTTTTCACTTTACACACACATACACGTTTCAAGAACATTTGGGATAATGTTCCTTTGGGCTAAAAATATTTAAAAACACCCTATCTTTACAGTCTCGCGCGCTGGAGATACAAACAACGTTGCCATTACTCGTTTTGAAATCATTGAGTTTGTTAATCAGAAATTCGTTAAAGGTTTACAAAATATGAAATTGACAATAAAACAAATTTGAAATTCAAAATAAAATTCAAAATTGCTTCCAGGTTTTTATGTTCAGGTAGAGGACTACGTTATTCAAAATTTGATGGCTCTAGGTATCGTTGTTTTTTCACAATGCGAGAAACATACATATATTCATGCAGATTCTTCATTATTTAATTTATTTAAATATAATACAGGGCGATAATATTCAGCGGCAACAATTTGAAAAGTGATTCAGACTATTATAGAGATTCAACGCAAAATCTCGTTTTGAGACTATTAGCACTTCTCGGTTAACTCTCCTTTGGGCTAATAACTTGCGTAGTCGATCATAAATAAAAGTTAATGGGATTTTAGACTACGTCCATTCAGATGTGAAGGCTTAGCTAACGTTTATTCGATATACCCAAAATGCACGAATTAGACTTTCTAAAATTTTAAAATTACTAGCCGTACGTATTATTATTGTAGTAGCGTAACCAGTAACATTACCAGTAGTTGCGTGTATATTTATAAAATAATGGTTTTCAAGTTACCACTTTTGAATTTCGGTCTATTACCTTATACTTGCAATTAGATTTGGGCAACCTTACACAAGAAGACTTTATTTCCTATACTTGTCAACACTGAGGCCTAGCGCACATGCACACACGTACACATAAGTTGCATTCGTTACAGGATTTAAATATTTCAGTTTTATTTATAATTGATATACATTTCTATAGCAAACACAAAATCACTTGGCCACAAGTAAGCCGGCGTATTCCTTAAAAACTAAATCGGTATTAAAACATCGTACATCGTTAAAAATATAATTTCAGTGACAGCAAGCAAATCACCCAGCCAAAGAAGCAAAAGTGACCAATTTCAAAATGGACGCCTAGTTCTCAAAAAGAGAAATGTTTCGGTTTGCAATCCGCATATTAGCTATTAAAATTTTGGATATTAGTTACCTGATTTTCAATCTGCAATATGTGTGAATCGAAATGGGAGATATCCAAATTAAAATACAGGGTTAAGAGACAATTGCAAATTAAGGTTAGTATTTTGTTTTACATATTTTTTATCTGTCTCTCTCTCTTTCTCTCTCTCTATATATATAATTAATAAAATTGTAGATTATTAATATCAGATTATTTGCGGAAATAAAATTTCGTGAAAAGACTACAGAAAATTTAATTAAGGTATTTTTCCAGCCTTTTTAGTATGCCTTTGTGATGTAATGGCCAGTACACTCGGCGCGTATTCGAGAGGTCCGAGGTTCGAGTCCCGGTGAGGGCATTGCTCATTTTTCACGTCTCCAGCATAAAAAATTCTAATGTTTCTACAGTGGCGCCCGAACTAAAAAAGGTGGAGGAGGATGATTCTCCACCACCAGGATTTGGTGGTTGAGTCCTCTAAACCTCAAATCCTCAATCGTTCTTTAAAAGGCGCAGTATATAAGGTATTTCTCTCGCTTTCTTAGTATACCTTCGAGGTGTAATGGCCAGCACACTCGGCGTGTGTTCGAGAGGTCCGAGGTTCGAGTCTCGGTTAGGGCATTGCTCATTTTCTACGTCTCCAGCATCAAAAATCCTAATGTCTCTACAGTGGCACCCGAATTAAAAATGTGGATGATAATTCTCCACCAGGATTTGGTGATTGAGTCCCCTAATCCTCGGTAGTTCGTTAAAAGGAGGAGTATATAAGGTATTTCTCTCGCTTTCTTAGCATGCCTTCGAGGTGTAATGGCCAGCACACTCGGCGTGTATTCGAGAGGTCCGAGGTTCGAGTCTCGGTTAGGGCATTGCTCATTTTTTACGTCTCCAGCATCGAAAACCCTAATGTCTCTACAAGGGCAAAATATATTTTTTGCTGAAAATTGAGTTCAAATTGAATAAAGTAAAAATGAATAAAGAAAAATGATAATTTAGTGAAACAAAGCTGACTTCCTCAGGAGATATAACCTTTTTCTATTAGACCTTTCAATAATTAGGGAATACTGATCTAACGTTTTGTGTTTCTAGACCATATCAGAGGAGATTTAAATTATATATATATATATATATATATATGTATGTAAATACTATTAAAATAGCCCAGAAAAATGCCCCTACATCAAATCAGTCCTTCAAATTCAAAAAAATTGTGCATATTAAGTAATTAATAAAAATGAAATAAGTTAAAATAAAATATAAACATACGACATCATTGAAATGTAAGGGAAAAATTTAGGTGAAAAATCACCTAATCGTCAATCCCGTCATTAAACTAAATGCAAAATTAAGTAATAAATAATTTCACTTACTCTGAAATTTCATTTTCGTAAAAAATTGTTTAAAATATTAAATAAGAGTCCTTAAGTACTAATAAGTGCAAGGCTATTATTGGCTAAAATTTTTTAATTGAAATGGCAGCTGCAAATCTTCTTGAACGATCTTCTTGTAGTTGAATAGAGTTGTACTAGTAATGGTAGCCACTTTTAATTAAAAATCTTCAACAAAATTCTTATTGGTAAACTCAGTTTGGGTAACAAAACTGCAATTCAATTTGTGAAGAATGTTTCCGGCAAATTTCTTTTTAAAGCCCTCGATGGTAAGCCGTACATGAGAAACGAAATCGTCAAATGCTGCTTGAGAATAACGAAGAGATGCGGTGATCTTGCAACACCAAGAAGTGAAATTGCAACACCAAGAAAGAATACTCGTAGCGTAATGCAAATTGCAGGATCGAGAGTTGTGAGATGGATATGCAAATGATTAAAAAATTAGACACATAAAATAATTATAAACCAATTTGTTCACAATCTAATGGGCCTACCTCGGGCAGCGATACAGGCCGCTCTATCCAGAGAGGCATGCTATCAATGAGTTTGCTGATAGTTGCCTGAAGTACCATTGCCAAGTCAGATCCATTTCCGTACGCAGATCATACAGGGTTTGAGGCCGTGGTCCTGGGTTAATGTCACGTCCAATAACATCCCACTAGGATGTCAAATCCGGTCAGGCTCTTAAGAATACGCCATACGACATGCGGCTTGCCATTGTCTTGCTGAAATACTGTGTTCGGTGCGCCCTGCATCCAGGGCAGAACAACAGGCTCCACAACTTGCGTGACGTAGCAGTCGGCTGTCAGACTGCCGTTTATGTGTACCAGGGGCGTCCTGTGATCAAACATTATGCCATCCCAAACCATAATGGCCGGTGCAGAACCGGTATGACTCTCTGAAAAATGGGTTGTTTTGTAACGTTCTCCGGGTCGCTGTCATATCCGTTGACGGCCGTCTTTCCTTCACAGACAGAAACGAGATTCATCCGTGAGCAAAACCCGATGTCATTCGATGGTCCATGCACTACGACGTTGACACCACACCAGACGTCTAGTCTTATGTTCAACAGTCAATGGTACCCCTGTGGCTGGTATCCGTGAACGCAAGTTTACATCATGAAATTTGTTGTGGATAGTTTAGGTGGACAGAGATCTACCTGCTGCTAGAGACAACCAGCTTCGGATGTCACGCGTGGAGAAAGGGTCCCCGATAGTTGATCGCCGAATACGCCCGTCTGTGCGTTCTAACGAGCACCTGTGCGCACCACTTCCTCTTCGACGTGCACATACAGCTTTCTGAATCCATCGTGTAACACAACGTTGGAAGGTACTCAGTCGTGCCCAACACGAGTGGCTATTGTGCACAGCGACAAATTAAGTTCATGGAGTGGGATAATACGGTCACGTTTCCCGGTCGTTAACTGATGGTATTGAACTCTCCGACGTCTCAGAGACATTTTCTATGCTTCTTTCTAAAGTCTCCAATGCTCCGTAAACCTTTAGATGCTGTTTATGAGAAGGCAAAGTGGCTGACCTTTATAGCCCGCATATGCGTACCACGTGATTCAATGCTTGAGCACCTTTTATCTTTGCATATCGACCTCACCATTTTCGCTCCTGAAATTTGCATGACGCTACGAGCATTCTTTCTTGGTGTTGCAATTTCACTTTTGAAAAGTGTAGAACATGCTTTACAGAGATTGCTCTAAACCAGGGGTGGCTAATCTTTTTTCGAAGACTGCCACTATCCGAAAAAAAAAGTTATACGCGCCACTTCCAACTTTTCCAACATTTTAAAAATTATAAAAAGATGAAAAAAAATTTATTTATAGGCTGATTATGGGATTTTTGTGCAAATAGTACAATTTTTTTATCTGAGTAGTGGAAATTTAAAAAATAGTATAATAAATAAAACAACTAGGTTTCATCGCTAATAAACATTTTTAAAGGTTCAATCAGTTAGGTTATGTATAAAATAAAAAAAGAATAATTTGAAACATTTAATTCTAAATAACTATTAAACAGTTAGTAATTAATGTGGTTTTTGAATATGGTAGTTTTTTTTTATCAAGTCATCTAGTATATTAGGATTAGTTCTTGAAGACGCTAACAAAATTAGGTGTTTAAGTGCATATCGGTTAATCTTGAACGATATTTTGATTTTATTATGTTCATAATAAAAAACATTTGTTCGCAAACACATGTTAACTCAAACCAACAACAATATCTGACAACCAAATCATGTAAATTTAGAAAATTGCTTGTTAGTAAAAATTTCCAAAATTCAATATAATTTGGATCACTTGCAGTTGAAATAAGTTGACAATATTTGCTTTTCAGTCTAGTATGCTGCTGCAGGTCAATAATTTCGACTTGGATTTCAGGTGCGTTAAAATTAACGTCATGCGGAGAAACTGAATTATTATATTTATTCTAATGTGTTTATGTGACGGTGTATGTCTAATGTGCTATCGACGGAGTTGATACAGGCGATATTATTTTTTCAAGTTTTTTAATTCAATAATAAGTCTTCATGTGCCCCTGTTAATAATAAGTCACCGCGTGCCACTCAATAAGTCTTCGCGTGCCACTGTTAAAATTGTGCCTCACTGTGGTACGCGTGCCGCGGGTTAACCATCCCTGCCCTAAACAGATGGCGACTACAGCGTAAAACACAACAACACAACTAATATTGCCCTTTACATATAAAGTTTCTTTCAGCTGTAGAGTTCTTTCAGGTAGGAATGCTTTTAGTGGCTTCAAATGGCTTACTTTATACTCTAATATGCCTCTTAATGCAAAAGCTCTGTAAAGGTTATTTTCTCTCCGCTGTTTAACTGCTCTGTTTTGATGCTTCCAGCTGCTCCAGTAGTACATTTGTGAAGCAATGGAACAAGAGAACTCGTTATTATCGAACCCGCATTAGATAAAATTTTTAAGAAGAATTTGCTCTGCATTGAAATTTGGTGCGATTTTATGAAATACAAGTCCTTTATTTGTATTATCTTTTGTGGTAACAGAAAAAAGCTTTCTTTGTCAGTGGCACACGAGAGGCTGTTTGTTTACGCATTTATAGAAACACATGTTATAAAGAATGTTTCGCACTTTAAACCTCAAGAAATGGAATTCTGGCTTATTTACGATACATGTAGAAAAAAAAGAATGTAGATGGCGCTGCTTGGCAGCAGATGTTTTTCTAAGATGGAAACGAAAGAAAGAAGGGTGGGATGGGTTTTGAGTTTCATGCAGTAAGTTATGCTGAAGGTTGGTCTACCTAATAATAGGACATCTGTATATATGCATATACGTGTAGAGTAGAGAATAAACGTTAAAGAACCACCTGATGCGTCGAGTTTCTGTTCGGGTCACCTATGTTTAGTGCAGTTAACCAAATTGGTGCATTAGACGTCCGGGAAGTTTCAAATCTGAAAAAACGAAGTGAACTTCGGTGGACGAATGCGGATGAATGTGTCCAGAACATGCTCCGAGGATTAGGTAAGAGCATGATTACTATTCAATTTGAATTTGAAATTTGATAATTTGCAGCCTTGGATACATTCATGTATTAACGGGAAATAATGGCTGACCTAGATATATTAAAACGGAAGAGAACCGCATTGAGAACAGCAGTACCTAAACTATTAAAGAAAGCCGAGGATAGTTTAGCAAATAAAGATACAGATAAATTAAGTGAAGAACATGAATTGTTAATAGAAAAGAAACGTAATTTAAAAGAATTAGACGAGACAATTCATTCCATATTTGAGATATATTCTTTAGAAGCGGATGTAATTAGCTCTGAGGAATATCAGGAAAAATGTTCTCGAACTATTAAACGAATTAATCGAGTCTTAGGTTAAAATAAGTATTAAAGATCCTGAGCAAAACTTGGTTAGACTGCAAAATGTACAAAGTACTGTAAAACTTCCAAAACTAGTGTTAGAAAAATATTCAGGTGATCCTAAAAAGTCCACGGCGTTTTGGAACAGTTATGAAAGCATTATAGACAAAAACGAAAGTCTTAGTAAGATAGAAAAATTCGCGTATCTGAAAACATTGCTCATAGGTGCCGCGAGTAACGTAGTATCTTCATTAGAATTAAACGAAAAAAATTATGATGAGAGTATAAAAACTTTGAAGGAAAGGTTCGGGAAAAAAGAAATAATAATCAGTCAATTCATGAATAAACTGTTAAATTTAGAACCAGTAAAGAATTCAAATAATATTAAAGCTTTAGATAGGTTATATGATGAAATCGAAATTGCATTTCGGAATTTAGAAGCGCAAGGTGTTACTAAAGGTTCATTTGGTCAGTTATCAATACCTGTGTTGTTAAAAACAATTCCAGAAAAATTCATTCTGGAATTTAATCGAAGGAAAAGACCAAACGAAGAAATTAATGTATCAGATTTGTTGGACTTCATAAAACGGGAAATTGAATGTCGTGAAGCGTCAAGTTTACTAGTACAAGAAAAAAGAAATACATTGCCTCCACGTTTCGAACCTGCTAAGCACGATTATAAAAAATTTCATAGAAATGTACCTACGGCTGCTAGTTTTAATACTGTTGATAATCGCGCATGCATCTTCTGCGAAAAGTCCCACAATTCATTTTCTTGTGATAAAAGCATTAAAGAAAAAATGTCTAAGTTACGTAACGAAAATAGATGCTTTATTTGTTTTCGAAAGTATCATATTTGGAAATCAAGTAGGAATAAAATTAACTGTTTAAAATGCGGGTTTAAATCGCATCATGAGTCACTATGTAGGAATAGTTCAAATCGTAACAAAACGCGAACGCCTTCAAATCAGAATATAAAAGAATTATGCGAAAACGCGCAAGAAAATTCCGTAGATGAACCACTAAACTCCCCGAAAGAACACACGCTTTCTGTTCTTCCATGTAATAATTCACGTAAGAAAATGCTTTATTGCAAACATGTTCAGTGTTAGCTCATTGTGACGGTAGGTCTGAGTTAACTAATTTAATTATTGATTGTGGCGCTACACGAAGTTTTGTTCATATTAATGTAATTAAGAAATTAAATTTAAAATTTATTGGAGAAGAAACGCTGTCTGTTTATTCTTTCGGAATAAAATGCGCAGTACCTAAAACTTATAAAGTTGTCGTCGAATTTGGTATCTCAGATCCGAAGCAAAAGAACGAAATAAAAATTAGCTGTCTAGTCACTGACACCATTACGGCTGCGCAGTTGACCACGCCGTCAAAACAAACACTTCAAATGATATATGAGCGCGGGTTACGAATTGCGGGTGTAGCTAAAAGGAGTGTAGGAATTTTAATAGGGGTTGATTATTACTGGAAGATGGTACGGGGGCAAAAGATCTAATTAGGGAAGAAAATTTATGCGATTTCTATTCTATTTGGATGGGTCCCATTTGCCTCCAAGATCAAGAGCGTGAAGTAGTTTCTCAAAACACTGCTATAATGAACTGAGTCATTGAGATCCTTATGGTCTTTAGATTTGATGGGTATTACCGAGCATTCATCGATGACTAATGTGGATAGGGAAATAATTGAGAGCTTTGAAAAAGAAATACGCGTAGAAGGTAAGAGATACCATGTTGGCTTATTATGGAAATCGGAAGCAGGGCTATTAGAAAATAATTTCGGAGTAGCATTAAAGCGCTTTGAATTTCTCAAAACTAGACTACTTAGAAATCCTGAGATTTATCAGCAGTATAAATCCGTAATTGAAGAGCAAATGAAAGAGGGTATAGTTGAGAAGTGTTCGCAGGAAATAACCGAATCGTCGTATTTTATGCCGCACAGGGAAATAATAAAACCCAAAGAAACTACAAGTTGTAGAATCGTTTACGACGCCAGCTCTTCTAGGACTAAAGGTGTAAAATCCCTAAATGATTTTTTAGACATTGGACCTAGTTTAATCCCAACGGTTTTGGACATAATTTTAAAATTTCGGAAATACGAAATTGCTTTCAGCGGCGATATAGCTAAGGCCTTTTTAATGATAGGGATCTTAGAAAAGGATATGGATTATTTAAAATTTCTTTGGTTCGGAGATGGTGAGGAAGAATATAAAGTTTGAGATTTAAACGTCTTCCATTCGGACTTTGCTGCAGTCCAGCAATTTTAGCGATGACGACAAAATACCACATCAAAAAATATAAAAACACAAATTCCGAAAGTTATGAAACGTTAGATTCCTCGTTATATGTAGACGATTTGTATTACGGTGCAGACACTGTTGAAGATGCATGTCGATTATCCTCAAACGCGGTTAAGATTTTTTAAGATACGAAGATGAATCTTAGAAAATTAAGGTCAAATTCCGAGGAACTTAATTCCTGGTGGATTGAAAGGGGTTATAATGTAAGATTAGCGAAAGAGTCAAAATTTTTGGGCATGATCTGGAATCCCGAAGCAGACAAGATCAGACTAAATTACGAGGTTTTGGGAAAATTATCATATGACTGTACTGAGGCCACAAAAAGAACTGTTCTCCAAACGATGGCCAGAGTTTACGATCCCATAGGAGTGTTCAACCTGTTTTGATGAAAATGAAAATATTATTACAAAAAATTTGGACATTAGGTGTGAACTGGGATGATACTCTTCCAATAGAAATGGCTAAAGATTGGATTCACTGGCAAGATGAATTAAGGGTGCTAGAAGACTTTTCCTTTCCGAGAAAATATTTTGATAGTTGTGATAAATCTAATGTTAGTCTTCATGTATTCGCTGATGCCTACGGCGTTATATACTTCGCTGATGCCTACGGCGTGATGATCCCTAAAGCCTACGGCGCTGTAGCGTATTTTAGATATCTTAATTCGAAAAATAGCATTTGAACCAGTTTCATCGTTGCTAAGGCTCGCGTAGCTCCTCTCAAGATTATGACTCTTAATCGTTTGGAATTAATGGCTGCTTTAGTAACTGCCAAACTGTCTAAGTATTTGACAAAACTGTTTCCTGAACTGTGCCATCAAACATTTCTCTGGAGTGATAGCCAAATATCTCTCTACTGGATAAAGGGATGTGCCAGAAAATGGAAACCCTTTGTTCCAAACAAAGTTTCGGAGATTCAGTCACTTACAGATTCCGAGCGCTGGTTTCATTGCAGCGGGAAAGAAAATCCTGCTGACCTGTTATCACGCAGAAAGTGCCTTTAACCTTATAAGAAGTTCCCTTTGGCTACAAGGACCTAGACGGCTCCTTCAGCCTGAAAGTTTTTGGCTAGAAAGTCAACAGACAAATATCGATGAGGAGAGCGTTCAGAAAGAAACAAGGGGGCAAACGTCTCTTCAGGTTTCTGCTCAAGACGCAAATACTTTGGCATTACTGAATTTAACCCGATTCAGTAGACTTCTAAAGGTGTATCGGATTACATCGTATGTAATGCGGTTTATAAACAATATAAAACAGAATTCAATCAAATTCAAAGGTCAGTTAAGTTCTGTTGAGATTTCGAGAGCTGAGCTCTACTGGGTGAAAGTTACACAGCGAAAACACTTTGCGAAAGTAATTCTAGATCTCTCAAGCGGAAAGTTCTTCGATAAAACATCTACAATTTATTCACTTAACCCAGAATTGGATACCAATGGTCTTCTGCGTTTAAAGAGCAGACTTCTGTTCTCAGATCTTGATTTCGAAGAAAAACATCTGTTGCTGTTACCTTATAAAGATAGATATAGTGAGCTAGTAATCTTAGACTCTCATATTAAACTGTTTCATGCTGGAGGTGAAGCTACCTTAGCCCAAATTAGAGCAAAGGTTTGGATCATAAAGGGACGCCAATTCGTCAAATCTACGTTGAATAAGTGCTTTTTGTGTAAACGATATAAGGTGCGTGCCGGTATACAAGAAATGGCTCCTTTACCAGCTGATCGTCTTCTGCAATCACCTCCATTTTCTGTAACAGGTCTTGATTATGCTAGTCCCTTCTTCACAAAGAACAGCAAAGATAAACATTATCTGCTTTTGTTTACTTATGCTACTACTCGAGCTCTGCACTTAGAACTGGTCCCTTCTATGACAGTAGAGAATTTTATGCTTGCATTTCGCAAGTTTATTTCTCGTCGTGGATTGTGCTCAACGATATATTCGGACAATGCTAGTACATTCAAACGTGCAGATCGCGAGTTACGAAATATCTGGAAGTGTATTCAACATTCATCTGTACAAAATTTATTTTCCTCCCATGGTATAACTTGGAAATTTATTGTTGAAAAAGGAGCATGGTGGGGAGGGTTGTGGGAAAGGCATTTTAGAACGATCAAAACTTATTTAAGAAAAATAGTTGGGCGTTCTAGTCTCTGTTTGAATGAGCTAGAAACAGTTTTCATAGAAATTGAAGCTATAATTAATTCAAGGCCCATAACATATATTTACCATGACCCTTCAGAGCCCTCACCACTAACTCCTGCTCATTTCTTAATAGGTAAGCGTTTACTTTCACTTCCAGTTATAAGAGTATCCAGAGAAGATCTGACTGGGTCTAGAAATTCCTTGATCAAAAGGTATAAACATCAACAAACCTTGTTAAATCACTTTTGGAATCGTTGGAGGAAGTATTACTTGCTTTCATTACGATCTATGAATTTATGTCCTCCTACTAAAGTGTCCAGTCAATTTAAAGTTGATGATATTGTGCTTGTACATGATGACCGCTTATTTAGGAATTTGTGGACAATAGGTAAGATAATAGAAACTTATCCTGGCAGAGATGGTCAAGTTCGTTCCTGTCTCATAAAAACTCAAACAGGCAATTTAAAGAGACCAGTACAATTACTGTACAACCTTGAGGTGTATAATCAGTAGTAAAGAGTAACTGTAATATTCTGATTCTGTTATTTGCATATGTATCATTTTCTGAGTATCTATATTGATTGTTGTTATATGTAAAATTTAAGTTGTGTCATTATTGTGAATTTTGATTCAGTGTAATTGATTCACGGTTCTTCTTTAGTAAGTAATCTGCAAGTTGATTGAAGTGTTTAAACGTTACTTGATTGTTATTTGCAATTTGATGTTGTTTAAACAGTGTTTTAAATGTTGTGATTAATTTTATCAGTATTGACTTATTATTTATTTTGGATGTGTGAACTTAAGAGTTCACAGGTGGGGAGTGTAGAAAAAGAAAGAATGTAGATGGCGCTGCTTGGCAGCAGATGTTTTTCTAAGGTAGAAACGAAAGAGAGAAGGGTGTGATCGGGTTTGAGTTTCATGCAGTAAGTTATGCTGAAAGTTGGTCCACCTAATAATAGGACATCTGTATATATGTATATACGTGTAGAGTAGAGAATAAACGTTAAAGAACCACCTGATGCGTCGAGTTTCTCTTCGGGTCGCCTATGTTTAGTGCAGTTGGCCATAATACATATTACTTTTGTCGTATTGAATGAAAGCTGAGCTTATTTACTACTCTGAAGAGCCACTTGCGAATGAATTTCAAATTATCGCTCATGTTTACAACGCGTTAGTTGTTCTGTAGTTGCTATACCCCTGTTTCCGTGTTCTCATAAACATATTTTGAAATTTGTTATTTAGATAAAAAGTGAATACGTACATCAGATAGATATTTAACAATATTTTCTTTAAAATTCCATTTGATGAATGCTACAGATTCCTCTTCCCCCATCGATAAATACATAATGTTAAACATTTTTGAAAAAAGAAATATGAAAATTTTATTGGTAATAATTTAAATAATTTTTTAAATAATAAAACAAATGGAAACTGTAAAACAGAAACTAAGTCAAATGACGTTCCAAGGATTAAAAGTTCAGTTTTTTTTTTGCAAGTACCATTTTTCAAGTGGAAAAGAAAAAAATGCAAAATAAGTTGAAATACAGAGAATTCTTCTCACTGCAAATTTATAAATAAATAAGCAAACAAATAATGAAAGAGAACGAATTAGAAAATAAAAGTTAAATGAAAATTTATAGAAATTATTCCTTCCATTAACTTTCAATTGTATGTAATTTGTTTCTTCTTTTATCCAGTGAGCCTTTCATGTGACACGGGAAAGATGGTTTTGAAGATGAACTTTGTAGAGCCATTTGGCGGAGTGGTACAGATAGGACCCAAGTCCACCAGAGAGTGCACCTTGCGCGGTGACAGGAGACGCATGTCGTACGTCTTCACAGTGTCACCTGATGCATGTGGAAGCTGCAAAGGACATTCGGTAAGCACAAGCGGGTTTTATATGCATGATAATAATTTCTTACATACGAGAATTCTTAAATGAAGGCTATGTGTGAGAAAAATGCAAAAGAAATTTGTATAATAGTTATTACTAACCACCTGAAAGAAAAGCTTTTCTAGTGTCTGTTCATGAAATAATCAGTGGGTATCGGTACTAGCATCCAATTACATATTGTAATGGTATAACAGTTAAGTAATGGAGATAAAACAATACAATGTAATGAAAAATAATTCAGTACCTCCATATTCATTAAGATGAAAGAATTATAAATTTTTAAGTTAAAAGAAATCAGTATACGCTAATCAGTATGCTTCTTGTTATTATAAGATGGTTTATGGATTTAAGGTTTGGTCAAATGAAAAGAGGGCGAAAATTTTTCTCACGAAAATGTAATCAACCATTGTTTTCAAATGTAGTCTTAACCTTACTGGGCGCTAAATGAAAAAAAAAAAAGGTTCGTGTTGTCACACACAGAGAAAAAACAATGTGCAGTTATGCAAAGTGTGGCAATGGTTGGCCTTCAGTCGGATGATAGATGTGTTGGATGAATGCTACTTGAGAATTGTGTTTTTACACCAGAATGGTTAAGTGAACATGGGACTCATGCTTTTTTGTAGACCAAAGGCAACAAGCCAATCGATAGAAGGATGTTCGCTCTACCTGCAGAAAATTGCATTTCATGAAAAACTACCTATAAGCGGAGCACACGTTCCTTAATTTGCGAAAACCTGTTGGAAACTGAAAGACGTATTCAATCAAATGTAATCATTACATCTGAATTTATCTAGTAACTAGACAGATACGTAAAGGAGGATCATGGAATGAATTTCGCAATTCAAATGCCATTTTCAGGCAGCTTACACATCAATCCCATCTGTTACCTGACTAGAAATGAACTACTATTACACATAGGCATTTCTAGCTGCATGTTGTCATGAACCTATTTCTCTCTCTAATATCCAGTAAGGTCAAGGCTATATTTGAAAATGAATAGTTATTTCATATCCTCGTAGAGAAAAGTTTTAGCGTCGCTCTCATTTTTTTATTTGACCGAACCAAATATCATGACGTCGCCAATAAAAAGTATTAAGATTTTGTTTGTTGAAAAGATTATCGTTTTTTTGTTGAAAGTTTAATTTAAAATAATAACAGTAATAGTAAAGAAACATAAAAATACTACTTCGATTCATATAGGATATTTCAAATAGACTACCCAAATAAATAACTCTCAACGAATGGTCACAGACACATGATTCCTGTTTATTAAAAGAGCTATAAAGTAGCTTTTAGATTACGATAGCTTTTATCATGTGATGTCTTCTAATAAGAATGTACTCCTCAAGAAAGAAAATTCTGCAACATGGCCTTTTTCCAGGACAGAACATGAAGCAGAGGGCGCGTCGCCATAACTTCACAACTGCTTTAACGCATATAATCCCACCACGCTTACAGTTCCCAAATGTGGACCAATCATTAACAGATCTCAAAAAATTTCAAAACAGACCACACAACCGCATGGGACGGATTCGAGAGATTCTCACCGTTAGTCCCCTATCACCAAATCTCATAGAAGAACTTTCTGAAAAAAATAATAATATCACTAGAAAATTAAACGAGATTCTCGAATGAAGAACATGTTGTCCAGTTTTTCTTATTTGCATTCACATCACATCATACACAAAAACATAGTAAACTGAAAAAAATCCAAGTGTAATTAATTAGAGAAAAAGGAAATAAAACTAACCTAGCAAGCAAAAATATTCGTTACATAGAATTCTAAAGATTTGTTTACATAAATATTTATTGCAAGGCCTGTCGAGAAAAAATTCAGACGACAGCAAACCACGGTCGTCTTATCACATGACCATTTTATTTTTAACAACTTACCCTCCCCCCATGAACCACAGGGGGTTCATCAAACTTGTACATAAACAGTATAGATTCATACTACAAAAAGACTCGATTTCCATACACAAGAAAAAAATATATCTCATCTAAATAACTGAGAATTTATGTGGAACATTAGGCAATCTAAATATAACATTATTAAAATTCAAGAAAACAATATTCACATTTTTTTAGAAGATTATTCAATGGCCCCTAAGAGAGCATACCATGACTGTGAACTTAAGCACGTTTTAAATTATTAAACTTGTGCATAGAAGCTACTAGAATTACAAGTTTTTCAAAAAATAATAAACAGCCATAAAAAGATATATTCACAATACATATTTGTAAATTAACGCTGAACATAAAACTTTAGTTCTAATATTCTAAATTGTACAAAAGTTGTACAGGACGTCTAATAACCGATGACTCGAGTTTTACCTTACAAGCCCTCTTCGAGATACAAAACATCGGAAGGCAAGCAAAAATGCATCGGTCTTCATATTACTAACTACACTCATTTCCAAAAGTTAAGCACGAAGATGTAAAATGCAAAAAAATCAACAAATACTACTTTGATTGACATAAAATTCGGCAGGAAAGTAGCATATATATTCATGCATAAAACGAAATCAATAATTATATACAGAAATGAAAACAATATTAAATTTTTGTAAGTTATCAGATAATGACATACTAGAGACTTAAACAGAATTATGTATAAAAAGAAAATAAACAGCATAAAATGAATAAAAGGACATTAATAGGGTATGTGATCCTCACTCATCTGTATACAAAGTTTACACACTGTGACCACGCTTTCAATTAGCTGGTCAACCACCGCAGAATTAAGCACTCGCCATTTTTCTTGTAGAGCAGTTTCCAGCTCAATAAGATTGGCTGCAGGTGGAAAACGTGAAGATACAGCACGGCCCAGAGCATCCCAAAGATTTTCAATGGGAATTAAGATCGGGCGAATATGCTGGCCACGCCATACGCGCAATCCCTTCACTCTCCAGATAGTTATCGACGATGTTAGCTCTATGAGGACGTGCGTTATCGTTCATTAAAACAAAAGTAGAGTCAACTGCTGCAGCATACAATCTTACAATGGGTTCTAGGACATCATCTCGATACCCGACAGCCGTCAAAGAACCCCGTTTAAAGATGTGCAGGTCGGTGCAATATCCTAATGAAATCCCTGCCCACACCATAATACTTCCGCCTCGGAATGCGTCATGTTCGGTGATGTTTTGGGACTGATTACGTGTTCGTTGTTCACCCATATCCTTATACGCTTGTGATCTGGCTCCAGAGCAAATCTTGACATTGTCCAGTAAGACACATTCCAATTGACATGTTCCCGGCACCACTGTAATCGTGCCCCTCTTGATTGGACGGATAGAGGAACACGAACTCGAGCGTACAGTCCCCTCATATGTAATCTTCGGCGTACAGTAGCTGCAGATATCGCCTTACCAATGGACGCTGTAACCATAGATGTCACACGTGTGGAGGTCGCTCTGCGATTCCGCTTGGCTACAATAGCAATATATCGATCTTGCGCGGGGGTTGTAACCCTTGGGCGACCGCCTCGGGACTTCGGACAAATGTCTGTGTGGTTTGGAATTGTTTCCATAAACGTAAAATTACAGAATGATGAACGCCGAAGAAAAGAGCAACATCTCTGATTGACTGTCCTGCTTCAATGCGCCCCACAGCACGCCAGCGCTCAGAATCTTCCATTCGTCTTCTGGAAGTCATAGAAACACGTATGTCTTGAAAACAAATTGTACGAAAGTTTTAAACACCTTCTATCAGCATTTACAATCAACTTCTGTAAACCTTCACAAAGCTAGCTTCTTATAAGACTGCCTTTTTTGCATATTTCTTGACATGAAAGAGCGATTGGCTGTTACCTAACATATTTGCATACTTCCATCTATCTGTGCAGCGAATTGCATCCTCTTCATTTCTGATTGGCTTCCGGAAATGAGCATTTACCTCTCCGTGCTTAACTTTTGGAATTGGAAGTGAGTGTAGTTCCAGATGAACACTTCTTGTAAGAGCACAGGTTATCAATAAAATATTGTTTGTTTTTGCTATCTTTCTCAAATAACGGACGAGCATAATCGATCCCAATAACTGCAAATGTGGCTTATTGTTCCACTCGGAGAGCTGGTAATGAGCAACCTTCTGGTCTGCTTGAAAAATTCCGAATCTTTTGCAGATAACACATTTGCATGGAAGAGATGAAGAGAACTTGTCTGCCCTTTGGTATCCAGTACTTTTCTCTCACCTGCACCAGCGTGTGAGATACGCCGGAATGAAATACTTTATTATGAGATTCCCAAATCAGTAATTCAATGAGTTTAGATTTTGACGGTAGTATAATAGGGTGTTTTTCATCCGTAGATAAAGGAGTTTTCTCAAGCCTTCCTGTCACTCGCAATACATCTTCATAATCTAAAAATGGGTTTAAGAATAACAACTTAGAGTCTTTTGGTAAAGGCTTCCCATTCTTCAATCAATTAATTTCTTCAGAGAAAATGTCCCGTTGAACAGCTTCTACCCAAAACTATTCAGTACGATTATATTCTTCAGTGCTAAGAGGTCTTATTATGCTAAGACTAGCTAGTTTTCCTCCTAAGAGCATCAACAAACCGTAATACCCAAGAAGTCACCTTCAGTAGTTTGCGTAAGCAACTAAACCTATTAACATTAATTATCTATTTGGAAACAATTGCGGAGCTAATTGTAGCAGGAGCTTTATATTCAGTTTCAATTTTCAGGTCTATTGAGTCATATCCAAATTTCTTCTATTAGGGCTAAGTATTCCCTGTGTACAATAACCATTTTGTGCCCTGCCACCATTTTTCTGAAGTTAGCAGACCTTTAATTAATCTAGTTAATCCTCTTATTAACAAGTCCGCAGGATTATCTTTACCTATACAGTGTCTCCATACACTGGAATCTGTAGCTCCTTGTATTTCTAATACTCTGTTGAAACAAATTGCTTCTACTTAGATGCCATGCCTTTTATCTAGTGTAGCTCAATTGTTGAATCATTCCATAGAATAATCTTTTCTAAATTTTGAAAAAGATTTTTACAACACTTGGATAATCTTGCTGCAATTACTGCACCGATTAATTCTAGTCGGGGCAACGTCACCTTTTTAATTGGCGCAACTCGTGACTTGGTGCCATGTGAAGTCTTGTGCTTAAAGTATACCACCGTTCCTAAAGCCTTTAATGAAGATCAGAGAATATATGGATCTGTAAATCTTCCCCCTTCAGATTTGTGCCAGGAAAATAATGTCGAGGAATCTTCAAGTTTTGAAGTTCTTTACTTTCATTGTACCATGCTTGCCATTTTTCTTTAATACCTCGGGAAAACACCTCATCCCATTCTACACCTTGCTGCCACAACTCTTATAAAAAAACTCTTCACTCAAACTAGAAACGGAGAGATAAGTTCAGATGGATTAAATATTCCTGCGACTATGTGCATTACGTTTCATTTAGTACATTCATTAATATCCAACGTGGATAACAATGACCTTAAGTCTAGACTTAAAGTGTCTTTACTATCATTCCAACTGAATCCTAATACTTTTAAACGTGAATCAGAATTTTCATTTGTTTCGATTAATGAATTAGAATTCTTCTATAAATCTTCGAGTTCTTTAAAATTGGTGTCAAATTTTCTCATATCCATGTTTGCAACTTTTAAAACCAAAACAGCATCACAAGATAACTCATAAGCTTCCTGAACAGTGGACCTTCCATGAAAAAGATCATCCACATAAATTGAACTATTCAACATGTCATATACGGGAGGGTATGTATTCTTGTAAGCATTAATATGAGTTTTATTTGTTGCAACCAAAATGTAAGGAGAACAAATGATGGCAAAATAATGTCTATTCAAATCATTACATGGTTATGGGTTGGGTTTTGTCTCAATTTTTATAATACAGAAAACACAAATAATTCCGGTCATCTCTCGTGACTTGAAGAAATAAATGCCCATGCAATATCTCCACACAATCCAATTTTATGTTCTCAAAATTTCAAAATAACATCTAAAAGATTAGCATTTAAATTCTTTCCGAGAAGAAGACATTCATTAACGCCATTACAACTTCCTTGTTTACTACTGGCATCATAAACTCTCCTAGTTTTAGTACTAGAAGAATCTTCTCTGAAAACTTCTCTATGAGGCATTACATATCCAGTGAAATAACTATTGTTGCACATTTCAATAATCTCGTCATTTAGTTGTTCCTTCATACCTGCATTTTAACTCTCAAATAACAACTCATCACCCTCAGACCTCTTTTCCAATGCAGCCAATCCTTTTGTAACGATTTATAAATTACTAGACAAATGTTTTTGTAAATTCTTAGACTTCCATAAAAGTGGTGACTCATACCTTCCATTTATAAACCGTATCTGCGTTTCGAATTCTGTAATAGCATCCGAGATTTTCTCTTTTTCATACTCAAACAAATAAGATTCAGAACTCCACTTCAAATAATTTTCTATCGAAGTACATGCAATCTTCAAACAGGAAGTAGAATTATGCAGCCGTTTTTCTGGAACGTGCCCCGTGATAGTATCACCGAATAGTGTCCGTTGAATATATAAGTTTTTATTTATTTTTTTAACTTCCCCGATTAGCGTCGAATACATAAAATCGGCGTCTAAGTGCACCTGCACGGGTTTGTTACCTCGTAATGCTTCAGAAACTTCATAACCGTTTTGAATTAAATCTTTCAATAATTCAGGTTTGATGTTCGAATATATATGAATTCTGCTGATTCCATCAGTTACTAAAGCTTGAATATTTATGCTAGAATAAGGAGGATATTTGCTTCTAAGAGTGATATTAACGACTTCAAAATCCTTCTCATGAGGGTTACTTTTCGCAAAGGTATAAACTAAAAGCCTTTCTTGCTTTAAGGATTGCACCTTTAAAGCCCTTACTAAATCTTTTCAAATAAATGATTTCTGCGAGCCCGAAATCAAATAACATCAATGCACTTAACCGTTTAGAATTATTTTCCACTTGTATGCAAGCAGTCTGAAGTAAAGTGGTATAATTTTGTACATAGTTTTGTGACTTAAATATAGACGACATCACAGCTTGTTTAGCAGAACTCTGAATAAATTCGGCCTTTTCTGACGCTTTAATTTCAGATGTATTTTTATTCCTTGTAGTGAGACAGAATAATGAATTATGTTGTAAACTCTGATAAATTTCACAAGGTTCTATTCTTACTTTACATTGCGAAATTAAATGTTTGTTAACCAAGCAATGTCCCTCTTTTTTTAGTTTTTATCGCTTTTGTTCATTGGTGAATGTTTTACACTTTAATCTGGAATGAGAATTACAATTACGGAAGTTGCACGTATTCGTCACCACCGTATTTAATGCAGCTGATGTTGGAATATTGATTTTAAATCTAGCCTGAGGTTGAGTGATCCTTTCTTTCATTTTGAAGTTTCCCATGTCTTTAAAGAAAGCCCAGAAACAGTTCTTGCAGCTTCCCTACATTCAATTTCAAGTTTGATCAAATTAATCAGCTGATTTATATCAGTAAAATTTTTAGGATTTTTCTTGCAGTAAAATTCCATTACTAAATCCTGAGGTAATTGTTTTAATAAAATTGGTATTAGCAAATGAGCGTAATTTCCGGATGCTACTTCCATAGAATTTACATTTCTCATACTAATTTCACTTTCTGCATATAATTTTCTAAGTGCGATGAGATTTGAAGAAAACTTAACTGGTTCAATTTCTAATAATTTATTCGTGAAAAACTAATTAAATGTTCTTGTTTACCGTACCGCTCCTTTAACAAATTCAAACAGGATTTATAATTTTCTTCCGTAAATAATTTTGTAAGCATCGCCCAAAAGTAAAGATTTTAGATATGTGAACTTGTCAACATTACTTAATGACTCATTAGAGTCAATTGCTCTTGAGAAACGAATAAAGAATTCTTGAAATAAACTAGAATCGCCATTAAAAGTGGGAATGCGTAATTTAGGCAAATTTTGACAGAAGATAATGTACTGTGAATATTAGAATTACAAGCGTTAACATTTTGAGAAGATTTAAAATGTTTAGTTTCATTAATTTTTAATTTTGTTTTGATTTTGAATTTAGTGTTACTTATAGATTCATTATACTGGAGTAAACTTTGAATTTACGTTTCGAACATTGTACTATCATGAATTAGGTCTTCGATTTTCAAGCTTAAAGTTAGAAGTTTAATCTGTTTTTCTTCTAAACTTAGCAAAAATTCCGATAAATTTTCCTGAATGCTTTCATCTTTATTAATATCCAGACTATCAAAATAAGAGTCAATTTTATTAATTAATTTCGTGCAAGCACTTCTAATGACTTTCCTGTTGGATTTCAACTTGTGAAGCGTTTCCATTTTATACAAGAAACAAAACTGAAAGTGATAGCAATTCAAGTGATAAATAAATTATTAAATTACAAAATTACAGTACCTGCAATTCCAAGTGTTCAAGAATTATCCTAGTGTAATCCGAAAGAAATAATCCAAACAGTTGTCACGGGTTTCGCCACCATGAAAAAAATAATATCACTAGAAAATTAAACAAGATTCTCTCATGAAGAATATGTTGTCCAATTTTTTCTTATTTTTATTCAAATGACATCATATTAGACTGAAAAAAAACCCGAGAAAAAGGAAATAAATTTAACCTAGCAAGCGAAAATATCCGTTACATAGAAGTCTAAAGATTTGTTCACATAAACATTTATCGCAAGGCCTGCCGGAAAAAAATTCAGGCGACAGCAAACCACGGTCGTCTGATCACATGATCATTTTATTTTTAACACTTTCATGTCATCAGCATTTTAAGTGTTCCCTGCCCGCACAGACATCATCCATTTACAAATATCCAAGCTTTCTCCGGCATTTGAAACTTAGTCCAACCACAGCCGGCGCGAAGTATTTTCAGCCTCGGTGCAATCACTACGGGTCTTAATTTCTGTAGCGTGGTGCTTCCCTCAATTCTGAAAATATTTCCGCCTCCAAATTCTGCTGCTCAGTGCTTAAGTTGTAAAAAATCTTGCAATTCCTAAATTCCGCTGCTGAGTGCTTCGCTAAATTATAAAAATTTTGCCGCCCGCAACAACTATACAAGTTGCACCAGTTTTAGTGGCGGCTCTGAGTCAAAGATACGACAGCTAGGGTCGCTACCACCATACCGATCACGTGGCATATATGCTTTCTGCACAGAAGGTTCCAATCAACAAGTCTCTTCTTTCTACTAAAGATCTTTTTTTTAAAATAAGCACTACCTTGTAATATGCAAAATTGGCCCGAAAAAATTTGTCAGAATTATATGACTTGAACCCTTTTCATTCAATGAAAAAAGCAAAGAGAATGTTAATTTTTAGGACTAAAACAGAAAGTGAATTAGGTTAGAGGAAATTTTGAAATGAGACTTTAAATCGCATACTTACGTATATTTTCACTTTATCTGTCCCAGCAGCGGCTGGGCGGTAAAGTCGCTAAACACTGAAAGTTCAGTCGGGGTTCGAATCCCGGCGAACCGGCTGCTTGCATGCTGCTCATGTGCAACATGTATATGAGTCATTTTCCCTTAGGAAGTCCTACATGAAGGCATCCCTTCCCTACGGCAGATAGCCCTCATGTGCTTTACTGCAATCAAATAAACCATACCACCTTTGCCTGACGTAAACCGTACCTTTTACAAATTTATTTTCGAAAACTTACATGCCTGTAGCAGCATTTGCATATAGTTTCTAAAAATTTTAATTAATAAAATTTTGAGTAATATATTTATTTCCTAATTAGTACGCTTACGAAAAACACGCGAGAGATTCAAAATACTTAACCCAATTTCAGATGAATATAATCTGTACTAATTAACCTTACATATATTTGAGGTGCATCAAATAAAAAATTCTCAAGAGTTTTATATCATCATCAAAATTAGCATCTAGATTAAATAACGTAATATGAACAGCCAGTCTGTTGTGTCACGGGATTGTGCAATTCGTTCGTTAAGAGAAGGTTTACGATAGTCTGTTGTTATCTAATATCACTGTTGTCTAAAATTACGTTTCGACATAGGAGGAGAATTCTCGCTTCTTCTTGCAGCGAAGACGCAAATAAATAAATAAATAAATAAATAAATAATGAAATAAAACTACCACTGGAATAAGTACATTAAGAATATGATTATCACCTTTTAACTTTGCGTAATTCAAAAAAGTTACAAAAATCAGTTACAAATGACAGTTTTCTTTCATTTCGAGAATGAATTTTGTCCCTCTATGTTCGCAAATTTCAGAAACAAAGTTATTTGAAATCGGTTCAAACATTTTGAAGTGCTATTTTCATGTACATTAATTTTCTAATTAACCCATGCCAACTTTCAGTTTCATAATTTTTACCACAATATACCAATCAATCAAAACTGTAGTCAAAAAGTCTGTCCTATTTAATTCAAATCTCAAACTAGAATCACGAGTTTGCGACCGTTCAAAAGGCATTTGTTCATGCAGTTGCTTTGAATCCATTAGAATAACAAAATATTAGGAACAGTTTTGCTGGATTTTAGTCTAGAACATAAATGCCGTATTAAAAACTCTTTTTAGTAACTTATTTTTATCAGGCGCAATAAGTTTTAGCAATCATCATATCATTTTGCAGTATAAACCGCCTTGTTGATGTAGTGGAAGAAGAGGACTTTGGGATGGGTTTCGAGTCCTGAAAAGGCATATATGTTTGTAAATGTTTCTGAGGTCCTTTGTAGCGTCTTTTAGGCATGAAACAACTTCAAATACTGTAGAGCAGAAAGTATTTTCAAGAGTTTCGTGGCAGAAGAAAAGGCTTAAGAGACCCTCGAATCCTTCGCCAAGGCTTCTCCTTCAAAATTGGACAGATATTGTCAAAAGCCCCTTAGCCTGATGAGACTGACCCCAATCAAGGAAAAGCTCTTACTACCTCTTAATCAACAATCCTTCTTTCTTTGATTAGCATTGCTCTAAATTATACCGAAGCAAAATAAAATGTATCGGCTTGCTTTATAATACAGATTCTCCTCATGAATGCTAACGCCATAGCCTTTCATATTAACAACAAGTACACTTCCATTCAGAGACGCCGCCCAGACGGTATAGCGGTTAGGGCGGCCGGCTGCGATACAAAAGGGCCAGAGTTCGAATCCAAGCATGGATGTAAATTGTCTGTCCCCTCGTAGGAGGTAATGGTGGCCGCCTATTAGGTGCTTCCACGATAAATTGGTCATCATTTCTGGCACTTAAAAGCGGGACAATGCCGTTATAGGCAAGTGCCCGCCATTGAAAACAAAAAAACTTCCACTGACAGACTATAAAGATGAATTTACTAAGGTTAAATATACCTCACCTACATTTTGGAAAAATGGATTTATTTCTAAAGTGTCATGAATAAATTAAATTATATACTTGATGCTTGAGTATATCGTTGATTTCGAAAAAAAAATTAACCTTTAAAGCAAGGTTGAGCATATATTTTACTACTTTAGACAGAGAGCCACAAATTAGAAGAAATATAAATACTGCATTACTGTCTTTCTACCTTAAGGTTACGACATGCAGTAGCATTCACTTTGGTTAGCTTCAGGTTTCATGATATACCTTTACTCATTAAATTAAACTAGAATTGTAGTTAAGGCGACAGTAATATCCTTTTACTTTATAAATTAAAAACAGAGACATAAATTTTATGTACAACAGCTGTTAATAAACTGATTTTTCAAACACTTTTTTACAAACTGAAATACGAACTTAGTATCTCATCAGCGATATTTACACGTAATTACATATTATTCTAATTGCGTTAATTTGCACTGAATGTTTTAAAATGAAGCCGCCAGTACTTCCAGATGGTAAGGAAGATATTTCAAGGATCAAATGCTTAAAGAATCAAACGCCATCACTTGCAACAAAAGTGTTTGAAGACTTATAATTTATTGAAATATCAGCTTTCTTAAACACTAATATTACCATGCAAGGTATTTTGTGGTTTAATTTATAGAAGAGTTAGACTGTTTAACGTATTTTTCACGTATCCCTATACTTCTATAATGGAGTATTCTTTATAAAGATACTGCATTAAATTTTATTCAAATTTTATTTACGTGATTTAAATTCTTTTCAGTGCTCTCCAGGAACATTCGTGAACACTTTATACATACGTTATCATCCGACGTTGGAAAGGGAGGGAGATGATGTGAAAACAATTATCTGCAAATATCAAGCTGGATCCATTCAAACTGGCTAAATGGAACGGCTGAAATAATTTTGGTGCTGCCATCTGTCGACTGAATTGTGAATGCTTTTGACAAGCCAAACAGTGTTCTTATTTGGTGTAGTATTTAATGTGAAGTACTTGTGTTTGCCTTACTTGTTTTCAATAAAAATGTTCTTTTCTAGTACCTAAGTTCTTTATACGTAAAATATCTGTTATATTTGAATTACATAAATGCAATTAACCTTGAATTTCTTTTAAAATATATTTATTTTTAAAAATTTTTAAAGTAATTCACAACAAAGCGTACGACAACATTCGACATCGATCCATCATTGGCAAAGTCATTTTTTTTTTTGAAGTTTTTCTGAAAACCTGTTATTTCAAATATTATATATATATATGTGTGAGTGTGTAAGATATAACAAAATACGATGGCTCCTTTAAGAATAATTGGCGACCTCAAAATTAACTATTCTAAATTTGTTCTCCTACCTAAATTCATTTGTTCTCCCAAATTCGAGATCTTTCCATGTTGCATAACGCTGTTGAAAAAGGTAATTAAAACTAAAATTAACCAATCACAGCTTAGAGTACTTTCTGCATCTACTCGGTATAAATACCGCTCGCAAGTAATTACGTCATCTTCCTTTCCCTAACGTCTGCTGTGCTAGCACCGCGCTGCTTTACCTTGCTTGCATGCATATGTCATTTCTTTAAAAAAACAATGTACATAGAAATTATAGTATTTCGTTCGGATTATATAAATGTCTACAAAGATGTTTTTATGTGCGTGAAAACTTTCAACTCAGGCATCTACGACTACAAGGTACCGGATTTCTTCTACGCATTAAAATATGACATATATACACTGTATATGTACTGTATATACACTGCTCGACATTGAAAACGCAACACCAAGAAGGAGTGGTCAGAAAGTGATGAAATTTGGAAAAAAGACAGAGACAGCAAGCAGCAATAAGTGATCTTTATTTCAAAATGATAGTCAGAATACAGAGCGAGAATGGCGTCGGCTCAGTAGGATGTAGGGCCACCATGGACAGCGATGCACGAAGAAACACGTCTAGGCATAGAGTCAATAAGAGTACGGATGGTGTCCTGAGGGATGGCTCTCCATTCCCTTTCAACCATTTGCCACAGTTCGTCTTCTGAACGAGGCAGGGGCAGAGTCTGCAAAAGGGGTCCGATCACATCCCACACATGTTCGATTGGTGACAGGTCAGGAGAGTACGGTGACCAGGGAAGCATCTGTATACCATGCAGAGAATGTTGGCAGATGCGAACACTGTGTGGTCGGGCAGCTGAAAAATGCATTAGGCAACCCCTGAAGGTAGAGGATTGCCACCGGCCGCAGTACATTTTCCAAGTATCGTTGGGCCGTCATAGTGCCCTGAATACGAACTAGAGGTGACCTAGAATTATAGGCAATAGCGCCCCAAAGCATTATGTCACGTTGTCGAGCGGTGGGGCGTTCCACAGTTACTGCCGGATTAGATCTGTCTCCATGTTCCGCCACACACTTATGTGGCGACTGTCACTGAATAAACAGAAGCGTGACTCATCTGAGAACACGCCGTTTCGCCATTCTGTCTCCACATCGCTCCAGTCCGGCACCATTCTAAACGTTGGCGTCTATGTTGTACGGTCAATGGCAGTCTTCTTAACACGGAAGCCGTGAGTGCAGGCTACGTTCAACCAATCGACGGGAAATGGTTCTTGTCGACACGGGAACATCCAGGGTATCCTGCGCATGCTGCGGAATCGCGGTACAAGTGACTTGCGGGACCGCCACAGCTTGTCGGCGGATGCGTCGATCCACGCGTGCTGACGTCACTCTGGCTGCACCTGCACCCCTCCTTCTTCCCACATTCTCTTGTTCCAGCCATGTTCGCCCTAGCCGATGCACCGTGCTCGCATCCATGTGGCTATCAGCTGCGATTTGACGTAAGGACAACCCGCTCTTCTCAGTCCGATCACCATACCCCTTGTAAAATCGTCTATCTGCTGGAAGTGCCTTCGTTGACGGGGCCTGGCATTCTCTCCTACTACACGTATCCTCCGCGACAAAAACCAACTTTCTTCGATAATTCGTCTGGCAGAAATAACGACACGAATATTGCCCACTCTGCACGTTCCTTCCCTTATATCTTACTTCACGTGCGTCAGAGAGCTGCGCATTTCACATCATTCGCATAACTCCGTGACGTGCGTCTACTCTAAAATTTGCATAAATTTCTGACCACTCCTTTTTGGTGTTACATTTACAATGTCGAGCAGTGTATATATACTAAATACTTCATATATGTATATGCATATATATATACACTCACGTAAAAAGTAATAAAACTTAAGGAGCATTTTATCATCAAAAGTTAAGCACGAGGATGTAAAATGCAAAAAAAATCAACAAATACTGCTTTGATTGACATAAAATTCAGCGCGAAAGTAGCATATATATATTTATGCATAAAACAAAATCAATAATTATATAGATAAATGAAAACAATATTAAATTTTGTAAGTTATCAGATAAAGACATAATGGAGACTTAAACAGAATTATGTATAAAGTGAAAATAAACAGCATAAAATGAAAAAAAAGGACATTAATAGGGTATGTGATACCTCCTCATCTGTATACAAAGTTTACACCTTGTGACCATGCTTTCAGTTCGGTGGTCAACCACCGCAGAATTAAGCACTCGCCATTCTTCTTGTAGAGCAGTTTCCAGCTCAATAAGAGTGGCTGGAGGTGGGAAACGTGAAGATAAGCACGGCCGAGAGCATCCCAAAGATTTTCAATGGGATTAAGGTCGGGCGAATATGTTGGCCACGCCATACGCGCTATCCCTTCACTCTTTAGGTAGTCATCGACGATGTCAACTCTATGGAAACGTGCGTTATCGTCCATTAAAACAAAAGTAGGGCCAACTGCTGCAACATACCATCTCACAATGGGTTGTAGGACTTCATCTCGATATCGGACAGCCGTCAAAGAGTCCCGTTTAAAGATGTGCAGGTCGGTGCGGTATCCCAATGAAATCCCTGCCCACACCATAATGCTTCTGCCTCGGAACGCATGATGTTCGGTGACGTTTTGGGACTGATTGCGTATTCATTGTTCAAGCCATATCCTTATACGCTTGTCATCTGTCTCCAGAGCAAATCTTGACTCGTCAGTAAACATGACATTGCCCCAGTCAGACACATTCCAATTGACATGTTCCCGGCACCACTGTGATCGTGCCCCTCTCGATTGGACGGATAGGGGAACACAAACTCGAGGTACCCGGGCGTACACTTCACTCATATGCAATCTTCGGCGTACATTGGCTGCAGAATCGCCTTACCAATGGACGCTGTAACCATAGATGTCACACGTGTGGAGGTCGCTCTGCGATTCCGCTTGGCTACAATAGCAATATATCGATCTTGCGCGGGGGTTGTAACCCTTGGGCGACCGGCTACGGGCCTTCGGTCTGTGTGTTTTGGAATTGTTTCCATAAACGTGAAATTACAGAATGATGAGCGCCGAAGAAAAGAGCAACATGTGTGATCGACTGTTCTGCTTCAATGCGGCCCACAGCACGCCAGCGCTCAGAATCTTCCATTCGTCTTCTGGAAGTCATAGAAACACGTATGTCTTAAAAACAAATTGTACGAAATATACATATAGATATGTATTTTTTGTATATGCGAACAATCGTCATTACTGATAGTCAAGTGTTCTAGGGTGTAGATACTACACGGTGTGAAAGCGGCCTTTATTTTCGAAATGGTTGGTTGTAGTCACAAAAATGGTTTAAATGATTCAAAGATCCATGTTTCGGCAATTTTAAATTTATTAAAGAAAACAGTTTTGTAAAAATTACGAAGCTAATTTTTTATATGTTCCTCTAATCCCTACATTTATATTCAGGAAAATGTTGCACTTGTTGCAAAAATTAAAACACAAAACGTATGCCTTATAAACAACAAAAGTTGACTGAGGTGTTTACGTCCAAAATTTGCCATTTCTGACGTCTTCTTCAATTTGCCTTGATCGATCGGTTAAATAAATTAGAATAATTCAAGTTTGATTTTCTTTACCCTTAAATGTCATTCAATGATACTCGCGATTTACTAGTATCTTCAATTCAAAATTTTATTACACTTGGTATACTAAGAGAATTTTCATACAAATAATTTCTAAGTTTTCAAAGCCTAAAAATATGTTTGCTAATATGCTCCTTAAGTTTTATTACTTTTACAGTCATAATCTGATAATCATACAAAAATTCACTGAATTACAAACATTTTCATTTTTAATTACTGACTTACACAATAATCTGCACAATAATCTACATTAAAACACTTCTCATTTAATCTCTCAGAAAACTTTTACTATACTGATATTTTATTTTTAATTACATACAAATGGAAACAGTTCTCTCTTCTGTTTGTGTACTACCCCTAAATATGATTCTGTACTTTAATATCAAATATCTCGGTCAATTTTTGACGTACGGGCGTCAAATATTTTGTATTTTTTTTTTATAATGAGTACAAATTGTTCTCAAATATAAGTATAGCGAGCAGAGAAACGTGTAAAACAGTGGATCTTAAACGTTTTTTGATCCATGTACACCTTTCACAACTGCTAGAAGATCATTTCTCCCCTTTTCCCTCCTTTTCAAAACTCGATAAATGTATATGTATATATTTATATCAATTTAGATTACTTTTGATAGGTTTTTATAAATTAAACAACAAAAAAGTATAGAAAATGTTGATAAATACCAAAACCTGAATAAAAGTAGTTTTTTGCGTTCATAAACTAAAGCTAAATAAGAGGCTGATTGCATTCTCCCCCTTGAAAGTACGAAATTTGCGAAGAATAAGATATTTAATTAAAAAAAAATCCTGAAAGCCTTCATATTTTACATTACGCCCAAAGGGGCTTTTTTTTAACGTTTTGTGTGTTACCTTATTAAATATCATGTTCTTCGCACTTAAACCATAAAACTCAATTCAACAGTAAAAAACTCAATTCAACAGTAGAAATTATTGAAAATAGAATTTAAAAAATTAGTTCATAAGATATTTTATTCTGTTATACAAATTATGACAGATAAATGTAAATTTAGTTGGGATAAAATGTTTAGTTTTAGTAGTAGAAAATTAAGAAATATAGTGAAAGAAAAAATTAAAGTATATCTCCTGATACATTGCAATATTCATCAAGAAGTACTTCTTGCAAAAGTTTGCAGATGGATCAAGTTATGAAACCACTAAACTTCATCGATGGACTAACGTTAAATCATCGAGAATTTGTTGTATTGCTTTAGGAAATTGAACGTAAATATCGAGAAATGGTGGTTTTTTTGTAACGAGGTGGGGACATCAACGTGTAACAGTTTAAACAGTTTTTGCTTTAATAACTAAAATAAAAATTCTAATCACGAACGCAAAAAATATATAAATAAACAAAAATAAATAACTGTAGACGAACATTTAATATATAGATAAATAGACTATTAATATTAGATGTAATATATACATGGATTTAGCGCTTCCTATTGACATACCGGCAATTTACATATTCTTCAAAAAGAGCTGCAAAGCAAGCATAAACTTATTTCTGATATGTATGCTCATAATAAAGTTTTTAAAGTTAAACTGATAATATGGGAAACACAAGCGGATACAGAAGATTAACCTTTCCGCTCGGTAAGGATAATGATCATATAAAAAACATATTAGAATATACTCGTATAAAAAAAATCAGAATGCTGTCATATTTTACATTACGCCCAAAGAAACGTTTTTTAACGTTTTGTGTGTTACCTTCATTTATTAAATATCATGTTCTTCGCATTTAAACCATAAAATTCAGTTCAACAGAAATATCGCAAAATAATTTTTAAATGAGCATATCTTTAGAATTTCCGATACAAAGTCTCGCGCGCTGAAGACAAAAAAAAAATTTTTTTTCTTCTTTTCCGAACAGTATTGCCATTTCTCGCATTGAAATTGTTGAGTTTATTAATCAAAAATTCTTTCATGTCTGACAAAATATAAAATAGATAATAAAACAAATTCCAAATTAGGGGTTCCAGATGCGCACATTCGGTGGGCACTCAAATTTTGATGGATTTTGATGGATACGTTACTCAAATTTTGATGGATCTAGGTACCGTTGTTCTATCACAATACGATAAACATACATACATCTATGCAGACTCTTCATTATTTTCTCTCTTTAAATATAATACAGAGTTGTAATATTTGGTGGTAACAGTTTGAAAAGTGAGTGGACGCAAAATGCCAAAACGAAATTAGGAGCCCTTCTGGGTTAACGCCCTTTGGGCTAATAAAGGTACACCACAAAATGTTCAAAAAAGACCCATTGCGCGTAATATTATTTTATTTTATTTTATTTATTTATTTTGAAGAATTTATGCACCAATTACAATTTTTAATAGAAGCACGCACAGACTTAATCAAGAAAGATAAATTACTTAATGGCAAATTATTATTATTATTATTATTATTATTTTGTATCATTCTGCAAGGTTTCCTTTCATGAAATTTGGTTGGAATTTTTATCCCTAAAGTTTATGGTTATATCTCCTTTACAGTCTTCGCATCTTTCTGCTTATTCCTTTCACAATAAACGATCAGTAGCATATTCGTGTTTTTATATTAGCTATTTTTACTCTTTTAAAAACAACTTAATCTGAAGCTGATAAAAACATGCTGATTTAAATAAGCTTAATGCGTAACTAAATGTATAAAATTTAATATTAATGAAATGCATAAGAACCACATGCATACACTGGATTACAAACTTAGAAATAAAAGCTATCGATTGCGAAAAAGACCAAAACAAAAATGAATTTGCCCAAATAGGACATGAACTCGCAATAATGCAGGAATGAGATACGAGTAAATCATTTCTAGAGTACTAGATCATAAATTACATCCCGATGAAAAAAGTAAGACTAATAATTCAGTATTTGTTAACCACTTTCATCGATAAATAAATTTTGTCAGTATGGTAAGCCTCAGAAATGTTACTCATTATTGATTTGCTCAGCAAATAAAATATTTCAGTTTAGTACCAAAATTAAAGATTTTGGCAAATAATTATTTGGTGGTGCATCTAGCACTGGAAAATCGTCATCTTATTACTGTTATAGTTATCAAACCCCAAAAACTCTGCTTCAGAAATATAGAACAGTCTTCAAGTTCAAATATGACATATCTTGCAAAAGAAATTTCTGTTATCCAGGAAAAGTATCATTAGCTAATGAGTGACATACCATACGCATAAAAGGTTCAAAAACAGAAAATAAAACAATGCTTTTCGCATCTATTCAAACGGCCAGATTAAAATAATGAGAATTTTACACTATCAGATTACTTTTCTGTATTCCAAGCTCAAGCCTTCAGAGAATGTTTAAAGTGATTGTCGTCTAATGAAGGCAATAGCAAAACTGATACTCGTGCGAATGGCAATAAAGCCTTAAAAGCTGTTTCTAAATAAGCAACATGTACAGTATTAAATGAAGAAGGGAAAAAACTAATCATCAAGCAGAGCCCGAGCAAGTATTTTCAGTGAACCAAGAGCCGTATGGACACTCTTCGGAACATGCAAGGTGACATACTAGGGTGATATGCTAGCCCATAAGACTACGAGAAAACCAAATATTGATTTCCTCATCAAAGCTTCGATTAGGAAAATAAAAATGAATTCACATCAGGGGTTCCCAAGCCTATGCGCACCAAGGTGCATTCCGTTCGTTTAACGTGTGGCCCGCCGCTGCATGAACACAATAAAAATGTTTAATTTTCAATAAAATTCTATGTGAAAGTTTTCTCATTTTTAACGAAACAGAAATTGCGTCTAACATAGATATCAGCACAAAGCGAAATGCGACAGATCTCTTTTTTTATGTGCAACTCTATCCAACTATAAATTTACCTTGAAAAAGTAAATGGTGCCTGCCGTCCAACAGATATTCTAGAATGTGCTCTTAGAGACAAAATGTTGGGGACCCTTGATTAAAGTTATAAGGTATTTCCTCCCTCCTTTCCACATGCCTTCATGGTATAATTGGATGCACACTCGACGCGTATTCGAGAGGTCCAGGTTTTGAGTCCCGGAAAGGGCATTGTACATTTGTCACATCTCCTGCTTCAAAATAACTGATGTCTCTGCAAAATACAACTCAGTGAGAGAATAAATGGGGCAACGAATCAAATAAAGAAAGATTATATACCGGAGGGGGGCAACCTGCGGCTCGCGAGCCACATGCGGCTTTTTAAAGGATTATTTGTAGCTCTCCATAAATGTACCCGAGTTTCCTTTTCATTTTTGTGTTATTATATTTAAAAAAATTAAATAGAAGTTAATTAGAAGTCAAGTTATTAATTTTTAAATGATTTTCCGCGTGTAAATCCGTGAATTTTGACCTTTTCGCCAACCCAACGGTCGACCGGATACCAGCTGCCCCCCCACATCCGTCGCTTTCGAATCGCAGCCTATCAACAAAGAATTCGCAATTGTAAAAATAAGTATTGAAACATTTTAACTACCCCGCTAATTAGGTTCCTAATTCGCAAAACAGTATGGAATCAACGGCATCCCTCATTTGAACATCTAGGTGGTGGAAGTTTCAAAATTTCTAAAAATGTTCCGCTACCTTAATTTTGTCCGTTGGCGTGTAGCCAAATCCCTTTAATAGGGAAATACCCGACAAAGTAAGCGAAAAACGTAGGGGAAAATTACTTTTTAATTAATATTGCGGGTAATTAAACTCGTACGAAAACGGGAATGTCAAAATGGCTTGCCACGAACATCCGGAATCCAACAGTGTGCTTCGCTAAGCTCAGAAGCGAGTGGTTCGAGAGGAGATGAGGTTACAAACAAACAAACACACATGATATGACTCATCGAAAACTGCGTGAACGAACATAAATAGTGCCGTAATCGTCCGTAATCGACCGATTCCAGGCCGATTTATTCGTAAACTTTCATTGCAATGGACAGTTGACATTGTGCTCAGGAGGAAACAATTTGCATCACTCTTGCTTCGGATATAATTTGTAATCTGGAATTTTTGGTATGTTAACTATAATTTGTTTCGTAGTATGTAACACGTGTTGTTATTGTTTTAATTACACAAAACTTATATTCTCTAAATTTCCTTATTTATTTCCAGTTCTTTTAAAAATATGACGACAGAGAACGAAAATAAAAAATGAAAATACGAGCAAGAAAATAGAAATTTTAATAATGAGTGAGAGCGGAATTTCTTTTTTATTGACAATAACGAAAAAGCATCACGTGTTATTTGTAATTCTACGGTCAAAAATTATAAAGCTAGCAATTTACGTGGACATTATGAAACCAATCATCCTCAGTTTTCTATTAGTATCCACCAAATTGCAAATTAAAATCAGATAAACTTGCTTCTTTAAACAGTCAATTTTGATGACTTTTAGCAATCAAGCTAATAACGTGGCTGAACACAGTTTTGTTATTGCCCGGAATATTGCTCGTGCAAATGGCCCGTATGGAGAGTTAGAGTTTATTAAAAAAAACTTGGAAGATGTACTTAAAAGTTTTAGATCAAAATGCAGCATTGCACAAAGTTGTTTCGCAAATTCCCATCTCGAGACCCACAACCGAACGACGCATAACTGCAATTAATACATCTCTTGAATATAATTTAAAAAGTGATTTGAAGAACTGTATTGCATTCAGCTTAGCCCTTGACGAATCGACAGATATCACAGATCTTTCGCAATTGGCAGTTTTCATACGTTTTGTTTCACCCGACTTCGTTGTTAAAGAAGAATTATTAGATTTAGTCGCACTTTAAGGGTCAACCCGCGGTGTCAATATTAAAAATGCATTAGATTTCACTATGAAAACTTTGAATGTGCCTCTCAATAAACTTGCCAGCATTGCAACTGATGAAGTTCCGGCAATGCTGGGTAAAAAAATCTTTCCTATTGGGCTTTTAAGAGATGATTCTCAAATTCCACAATTCATACCGATTCACTGTTTAATTCACCGAAGACATCTGGTTACAAAATATTTAAAATACCTTGATGTTAAGAAAGCAGTGTTACACATTGTAAATTACATTCGCACCAATGCAAAAAATCATCGACATTTCAAAAATTTCCTTTAAGAATTAAAGACGAAGCACTTCCAAATGACATTAATTTCTTTTGCATTGTTAGAGGGTTATCTAGCTACAACGTATTAAATCGATTTGTAGAGTTGTTTGATCCGATAACTGCATATCTAAAAGAAAAGAAAATAACCTATTCAGAATTAGACGATGACGAGTGGTTACGAGACTTAATGGTTTTGACTGATGTCATGGAACATTTGCAAATACTGAATTTACAATTGCAGGGGAAAGATAAAATAATATCTGACCTCTCACAGTGTATATTTAGTTTTCAATTGTTGTTGTAATTTAGTTTTCAAACTAAATTACAACAACTTTTTCAAAAGGACATTAAAAATAAAATATTTTGTCATTTCCCTCGAATTAAAAAAATTTGTTCCACTATTAAACAAGGAAAACTCAACGAGTATATAAAAAAACTAGAAGGAATATTAACGGAATTCCAAAATAGATTTCAAGACTTGAAATACTTTAAATCGTCTCTTGATTTTTTTCTGAAGCCATTTGAAATGAACATAATTCAAGGTGAGTTTACCATTTCCAATATAATTATGGCCCAAAAAGCATCTGGAGAATTAGAATTAATAGAGATGGCAGAAGATCAAGCTTTACAATTAAAATATAAGTCGACGCCGATTACTGAATTTTGGAAATTTGTACCAGAAACGAAGTATCCTGAATTAAAAAAAGGTTGCTTGTCGAATTATTTCAATTGACCAAGGTTTCAATGTAAACAGCAACAAACAATGCTTCTGCCGAAACTGTGAATTTTACTTCCGGTATAATGTTTCTCTACGGAGTTTTGTAGTTTTTCAAGCTATAATTTCTAATTTTAATTTTACATTTACGCCCCATATTTTTTGCTTAACGTTTTATTTATAATTAAATCTCTGTTTTTTAGTAGCGAATAATATTGCTATATTTAATAATAAAGAATAATTTTAATGCAAAAATTGCCAGATTTGTTTTGCTATCGCTACTTTGGCGACTTTTTTTGATTTCCCGAGATTCTGACATCCGTAGTGTTTATCGTAGTATCATTAAACGAGTTTTGGGGATTAAAATAATTCTTCCTATATGAGTACATAAATGACTTTTTTAATTAATCTGTGTTGAATATATATTTCTATTCCATGCTGTTTAATTGAATTCATTTATTCTAGGAATGTGTCATTTTTATTACAGATAAGGTTCATTTATTCTATGAATGTGTTGGTTTTATTACAGATAAGTTTCATTTATTCTAATAGTGTGTTAATTTTATTCGTCTTATACGAACATATAAATGCCTTCTTAATATGTTATGTTTTGAAGATATGAAGATGTAGTATTTCAGTTCCATACTGTTTAATGGAATTCATTACTTTCATTCGCAAAAAATGTGTTATTTTTATTTCAAGTAAGTTATTTTTAAAGGTTTTTGTCGCCTGTACTGGTGTTTGCGAGTCATTCTTCTAATTTTTGAGAGTGACAGTTGAACAATTTTATTTTATTTACTCGTTTATTTATTTTTCTTGTAGTTATCAACAATCCGTTTTCGAATAAAAAATAGCATTAGCTTCTATTTTGATATTTCATATGTACTCTCTTAAAATATTGCAATTTTCATAAACAATACTATGTGCATACAAAGAATAAAAATTATAGTTAAAATATATTAAACAAATTACTGAGTACTGAAACAAACTGAGTAAATTTCAATTAGTCTATTAAAAATCATTTGAATTCCAAAAATAAACACTATAACACGGAAAAAAAGCATCGGCAAATAATATTTTCTCCAAAAAGTGGTCACATGAATGTAAAGCTTTTTAAGATTTTAATATATTTAAAAATTCCTAGCTGTTTAAAAACTGAAAAAAATCCATCTAAAGATCATATAACAATATGTGAATTCTTACAACATAATGAATCATAAGTATCCCGGAAATAATAGCATAACCTCAGCAATCTCAACAGGGGAAAATCGTCACCAAAGCATCGTCAAACATCGCTGATACTTTCTTCATAATTCTTGTCAAAGATCCTTATGATATATGTTTACATATCCATTATTATACAAAATGCTTATAAATATTCCCTACCCATAATAAAATGATTACTGCACACATTAGATGAATTATTCGCAGTCCAGTTTTGTTTACGGACTGCAGCTTCCCACAGGCGCCTACGTGATAGTTTTCTAGGAAAATAGAACATTTTTATTTTATATAATATATGCTAAATTAGTTCTAGCTCTCATGTTACAGCCCACAGCACACAACACTGCGTAGAGTTCTACTGTCTATCTCTTGTGTGAAATCTGGAAAATAGTGACTGCACCGAAAGTAGGTTTAAAACTACCCTTTATTAAAACCCTTTGAATTATTTACAATACGTCAATTCGACGCTAACATACTATGCCTCTGCTTGGGCGGTAACTGAAACAGTAGAATCAAAACTCAAGAATTCAAAATATTAACAAGTAGTAAAATTAAACTACAGGACTCATACAATCCAGTATCCTATAGCGCGTAGATGAGTCTAGAGGCAGTAAGATAATAGCTGTTAAGCCACGTCTAACCAGCAATGAATGCTAAGCCGAAGTTTGCGTTACAAACATGCACAGAGTTTAACACACCCTCTAGAAATCGATATTTAAGCTTTTTCTCCCACTGGTAGAATTTGAATTCCTTACGCGCGCTACCAAATTCAAATATTCTGCCACTGACAATTAGAGGAATGAAGGCTTATAGGAAAGAGCTTAAAACTAAATTTAACTGGTTATTTAAAATAAATATAAATCCCTACAGCTGACTCGATTTCTGTTTAAGTATACTTCTGTATTTACCAGAATAAAAAAAAATAAACACTTTTAAAAAAAAATTCACATCAACGTAAACAAACACAGCAAGATCGGAAACGGAATCTTCCGGGGTGCTCGCGATTTGAGCGCCCTCTTTGTTGAGCTTTTCCGAAAACTTCGTCAATATTCGAAACAACGTACTTATGTGAATCATTTTATTACACTTTGAAATTCGTGAAATCCAAATACCAATCAGTATTAACTAACGAGCATCTGAAAGAATTACTGAGAAGTGCTGTCACCAATTATTCACCAAATTTTAAAGAATTATCAGGAGAATTAAAATAAATGTGTTTAATTTGTAATATTTAAATTCAATACTCATATTTTGTGCTTTTATTTATATGTTTTCAATAAATACAATTTCTGTAAAAATTTTTTTTTAAATACTTTTTTTGCATACCTTTTAAATATGTATTTAATTACGGCTTGCTAAAAATTTCAAATTTTGAAAAATGGCTAGGACTATCAAGGAGCTTGGCCACCTCTGTTATATACGCATAAATTCCAAAAAAGAGTTCCAGCCTACAGACGCATTTCAGACAGATAACCGAATTAAATCTTCACTATCACGAATATTTTCTCATATATCATAGAAGAATGAACATTAATTATTATATATGTCCATGTGGTAGGTCTGGTGATGTGGCTACTCATATTATTTTCGAATATAAACCTCGTCAAACCATATTACTCTAGACAAACTAATGAAACACTCAAGTGCTGACCGCATTACAGAAGGTATCGTCAATTTTATTAAACATATGGTATTTCACGAATACGACGTTTCAAATAGAGAGTGAATTTGTGGATATTGCATATAATAAGCATTTTTTTATGATTATTCTCGGTTTCTGTATAATCATTTTGCACTTTTAATAAGTTTTTGTCACATCATTCATTGTAATTCTGTTTAATCTTGGACCAGCTAGGGGTCAGATTTGATGGCACCGCTGCATATCCTCAAATCGAAGTTTTTATAAACGCGCTTTGCATTCGCCATAAGAAGCTCTGTTAGCGCTAAATAAGTTCTTAAATTGGAACAGAGTGCATATAGTATACTTCGTTATTTATACTGTCGCATATACTGAACATTTTCAGAGATATCGTTCCAGAAAAAAATTTATCTAGGCTACGAGAGTTTTATTACAGTTATCAGAGTTTATAACAATAAGTAATTAATTACCTATGACTGAAGAAATTAGATCTCTCTGCAGGCAAATTCTGTTATTTATTTTACAAGCTTCCAGATAAATTGACAGAGAAGGAAAGTATTTACGTCCTTTTGCACATGTATTAATTTAACATTATTAATTTGTAGTGAAGCTTTACGTCAGCAGATGCCTTCCCTTTAATATCTATCATTCACATAGAGGGGGACACAAAAATCGGGAACTTTTTAACTATTACACCATAATTCTTCTTCACTCCTTTCCCTAGCTTTCGCCATTGCTAACGTATCTTCCACGCTCTGCTTGTCTGCCTAAAATGATGTCGCCCCTGTTGACCTGTGTATATAAGAAAATGTAATCGTTATGGTTAATTGTTATGATAAAGAGTATATTGTATACAAAGAATTATCCTAGTGTTTCGGAAATCTGGGAATAAAGATGATAATTGGCTAAACTTGGTTTCGTATCAGCTTCTTCCTCACGTCCTGCCACTGCCACTCTGGCGTGAAGTAACCGGGATTCCGACTACGCATTAAAACATTACATATGTGTGTGTGTGTATGTAGAAAAAGAGACTTTTTGAGAAGGACATTTTCGACATTTTAATATTTTGCTCGAAAACGTCAGCATGTCGAGCGCAGAATTCAGATTTATAAAAATATCTTTTCTGTAAATAACAAAATAAGTGAAAAACATTACCTTGAATTTATACGAGAAAAAGCTCTTTGCGTTCCCAGGTATAAAAAAATAAATAAATAAATAAAAATAAAAAAAATGTCTGTCGGATCATGCCAAACATGTTATTACATTGCATGCGTAAAACGTACTTTTACGTTTTTTTTTTTTTTTTTTTTTTTTTTTTTTTTTTTTTCTCTTTCAACACAACAGCGGTGACGTAAAAATAAATATTTAGTAGATTTGTGCTGGAGAGCGGATATAGTGTAAATGTGTATGGTGTTTCTCTGTATCGATTTAGCCCGCGACGAAATATGCCCGCAAGCAGAGCGTGTTATGATGCAACAGTATGATACTGTGCATTAGCTAGTTTGGAGGTATCGCATTCGTTAATAAAAAATTCCCTGTAAAATTCATCTCTTTGCAAAATCTTGAATGTAATGCCGCTCCAAATGGCTAAGCTAGATTAGTGTCCCAGAAGACTAGCACACTTATTTTTCCAATGTATATAGGTAGAATTTTTCTATCTAGCATAATTTAATAATAGGCTTGTCTAGAATCAATTTAATTTCGTTCCTGTTGAGAAGTGGGGCTGTTGGTGGTGGAACAAGTCGGAGACCAAACCGGACCACAGAGATTCATTCATATTCAACTTTCGTATCATCAGCACTAATGCGTATGCTGCACGCTTGGCGAGAGTTTAAGCGCTAAAAACAAGTATTCACGCAGAATTCTAGATTTAAGTAAAATTATACATACGTATTTGCTTTAAATTTTATCCTTATTATATTCTATGAGAATAGGTTCTGTAAGAAAAAGACTAAAATATCTGTGATTTATTTCTAATTTGATAATATAATTTTCGAGTAAAACCGAAAAATACTTAGCTTATTTGCAAAGAGATACTCACTTTCCAGAATATAAATAAATTATGTAAATAGAATAAATATTAATATTGTGTCTTAACAGCAGAAATAAAAATGCATAATATGTTATCTTATAATTGTACATTATGAGATGACAGTAATGATAATAATCTGTAATTGCTACATTACCACTAAAATTTCTTTTACTTTATAAAAATTGCTAGGTCAAAAATGATTGATTAATTTCTCATTTAAGGTAACTAGATTTAAATTTTTTAAGTTCATAAAAATAGTATAATCTTCATAATGAGAAATGTTATTTTAGTAAAAATTACGTTCCAGTCCTCGCAGTTTATTCATTCCTAGTTCATCTTTTGCTCACATCTGTTAGTTTTTAATGCGCAATTGAGCATATTGAATTTAAGCTTTAACTATTAATATATATCAAAATAAAATTATATCCTTAATTGATAGGTTAATCATATACCAATTTTCGAAGCTACTAACTTATTCTCCAAGGGGTAGAGCCTAAGCTCAGGTACCCTGGTGTAGCAAACACCGTTCCACAAGGGAGTAGTTTATTCATCGCAATTATCTTCGAAGAGTGGCGCCATCTATACTAAGTTATCAGAAATGTTTCATGACTCTGTAATACAGTGGAACTTAATTAATTATTTAGAGAACTAAAAATTTCTAATTTCACAGAAATGATAGTTACCTGCTGACGAAATATATTAAAAATTCATGTTAATTTTTCTTGATAAATCAAATTTCCCGAACTCAAAACATTCCATGGATTTTACGAATAGAGCTGAATTTTCTTAATATTTTTTTCTGTATGAGCCCCAAATTCAGGAGATCATGTTCCGCCATTCTCTCGTAGAATCTTTGCGTCAATGTTTTTCAACCATTTTTTTTTAAATTTCACTCTTTACATTAATCACTCTTGCAATATTTCTACTATTAATTTAAAACAATTATGGAACGAAGGCATTTTACTGAACTTCGTTGTCCCGAAACAGACATATGCCATTTAATTTAGCATTAGATGCGCACGATTTCATATGCCGTTTTTAAATTGGACATATAATTCAGACTTCAAATATTTTGATTCTCAGTTAGTACCAACACTGATTATGCACAGAAATAATTCTCATTATTAATGCACGCCATAATTTCCGCTTTTTTCGACAAATTTACATTCTATGTCTGCTTTGAAAAGAAGCATAACCACTCAGAGTAATTGTTCAATAATGATTGCAATTGAACCTAAAGAAGAACATGATTTTAAAACTAGACAGCAATTAATCCATTTATTGAGCAAACGTATACCTGATGTCCTTACGTTATAATATGATGGACGGCTGCGTCTGTTGAGAATTCGTGAGAAAACTCTGTTATGGACTAATAAAAAGGTCGAATGATGACCATCGAATATCCTGTAATCGTTCACCAAGTTCAGACACGTTACGAAGAGTCTAAACGATTTCTGAATATGTTTCATACGTGTTCGATTGAGAAAAGATCTGGAGAAGATCTGGTCAAGAGAGGCTTTAAAAATAAAACTTTCGAAACAGATAAATTTCAAATGACATTATTATTCTGCCATCATACCACGATTAAAAAATTAGATATACATGCATTGCTATACAAGAAACCTGTTCAGTACTCATATTAAAAAGATTTTGCTTATTAAATTTTTCCTAAAAAGATTTTTAAATTAAAAGCTAAATATGATGCTATCAGGTGCAACAGTAAAAGAGGTAATATTATAGTCATTAATAAATATTAAATTTTAAAGTCCAGCCTTAAGGCTAGAATATGTGTCCAGATCTTCATATTCGTTCATAGCTCATCCGGCCTTGTTTCCCTTATTTGCACAACCTGTGCGTTAATACAGGCGAAGCATTATGTTCCTAGCTTCAACAAGCAGAAATTAGCACATAGTCTTACTTGACACTACCTATCTAGAATTTTTATTTTGTAATAATATATTAAGTATTATTTCTCAAGTTATCCTTATGTTAACCAATAGAATATCTTAAAATTAGGTTTTCTTGATCCTAAACAATCTTCACGAAAAGAAGCAAATTTCTATCTTCTCTATCTATTATTATTATATGGCAAAAGTAGTTGAATTTTTATTTGAAAAACCTTAATTCAAATGGAAAGTTTCTAAACTTCTAGTTTCTGTTAGCATACGAAGTCGACAGGAGTATATTTCACAGTACGCTTGGCGAAAGTGAGATTGTTTTGCTCCTAATCAACGTCTCCCTACCATCAACAGTGCCACAATCAGATGCCTTTTTTTTCACTTTTGACTATTTGACTATTTGAATCACTTTTTGACTATTTGAAATAATTCAGTATTTCTGTTTTAAAACTGTTATAAATAAGAAACAAAATTAAATTTAAATCATTTTCCTTTTTCAGCCAAAACCTTCAGTTGCTTTTATTTCGCTTCAGTTTTTAGTATAGTTTCTGTTTAGGCTCAGCAGTCATTTATGTGTTTGTTTGTACTCCCTTAGATGCATATTATTTAATAACTTCGCTATAATTTCGCGTCTCCTTGCTATACAATTTCACCACCTTCATTTGCCATACCATGATTAGTATCAAACTTCAGAAATGGTTTGTCTTCCTCCTAGGTAATTCACTCGCTGCTACAAAAAGCAAACTTAACAAGCTCTCCAATTACGAATTCCTTTCGTAAATTGCCAACACCATGGTGTCAAATGCACATCAGACAGTTTTTTAATATTTTTGCAGTCTGTACTTATTATCTCAATATTAAAGTCTTGGTCTCACAGTGCTCGTGTATAATGTATACTCATGTATAATGTCCTTTAACAATAGGGCTAGGAATGCCATCGATTTCTCCCTTAAAGTAAAAGGTACAGCGGATTACAAAATTGTTTTTCAGTTCTTTCATCAATCCATTGAAGTCAACAGAGAAGAATTTCAGTTGAAAAATAGTGACATAATACTTTTCGAAAGTTTATTGATAGTTTTAGAGAATTATAATAATCCAAGAACATTAAATAGACCGACTTCAGAGTGCTACTGACGTTTTACATGAGAAAATGGAAACAGATGTAATAGAATCCAGTCTACGAATACGGCAAAAGACTCTTCAGACACATTGTCGTCCATTAAAATAGTTACAGCAATGAAAGAAGCTCATAGCAAACTCGTAGTTTCCATGAAAATTAGCTCGTCTATGCAAAAGATTAACAGTTTACAGTATGCGCATATTACAGATAAGAGTAAGGATACTTAAGCGGTATAAAAAAAAAGATTGGAATGTCGATTTTCTTTCCACGATTTTAAAAAAAAATCTTGGAAGTTGTATAAGAACGTGTAAGAAGAAGGAACTCACTCCCGTACATCATTGAAGCGTTGATAGCTGAAGAATTGTAGCCTACAGGGATTCCAGATTATCATCATGCCGCACAACTGCTGCTCGTTACTGTTAACAACTGCTGCTTCGAGATCCAAAGATTGTTATTAGCCTACCGAGACTGCGGATTATAGTGCCACGCAGCTGGTGCTCGTTTAGTGAGATCCAGTACTGCTGTGAGAGTTTGCAATCCTTAGGTCCAAGGAAGTCCCACAAAGCGATGTGCGAAATCTCAACGTCCCCAACTCATCATTATAAGAGACGGCAGAGAGCTTATCCAAATCCCACCTCATCAAGTTCCCTGGTCAGAAAATATTATGTGCTAACTAAGTAATGGCGCGTACAGTGTAATAAAATCTGCAACACCTCGGATTGTCAGCAAGATGATCATTGCTTCGTCTTCCCTTGACGCCACAGCTCAGGAATCAGCGCTTAAAATGGCGCGTTCAGCTATGAATATGGACACCTGAATGGAGCGGCACATTTTTTAACTGACAATTCCATTCCTGACTTTGCTTAGAGTATCTATATGGACGTATATTTTAAAATACTCAGGGAACAAAAGTTGAAAGGTAGCATCCTTCATCGTCATATTGTTCCACCACCGATAACATGAGGTACTACTAGGTACACATTCCGCCTGCAAACATGGTACTTCTGACCAATCACCGATACATTACTGAGGTTTAAATATCTATGACTGTGTCATATCTCTGGGGCTTTATTGCCTTATCTTTTAGCAGAACAGTGCAAGATTGTACGTTGCCTACGCTATTCTGCATTTCCTCAGTACAGAGGTTATTTGATTTCTGCTCGACCGGCACGTTCTTTAAATCTCTCAGCAACTGAAAACGTCTAGTCATAGTTGCAGAATCACGAGCTTGACAACACCTTTCAGATAGTATGACAGATGAACGGCAAAGAACTGAAGTCACATGGATTGCAATATACCAAAACTCATCCCGTCTGTTGGATTCTATACTTAGTCGTATCAGCTGACAGAGGCGGATGTTATGGGTACTGATTTCTGAATGTTTTGCTCCTCAAAATTACCTAAAACTTTAATAATTTCATCTCTCCATCACAACGTATTTGTAAAATAAATATGATGATTCTGCTAAATTTGAAAGGATCAGTTTTAATAATAAGGTCTGTAATGGCTAGCAGTTGCAAAACGCTGGCCAACAGTTGGCTAAACGCTGGCTTGTAACACATTTTTTTGGTCCTTTAATGTCACTCTACAGGTTGTACAGTAGCGTTTGAATTACAATAATTCTGTAATATTCTGAATAATCTAATGTTAATATAATTTTGAAAATAATTAAATTATCCTGAAAGCTGATCAAGTTCACAAGCATATATAATTTTTATTTTAGTTTTCAGCGTAAAAAATATTCAAAATATGAGCAGAGGTTAGGTAGTTTTGCTAGCCGAAATTAGGTAGCATTATTAGCCGAACAACCTGTTATTACAGCTTATGGTCTAGAAGCAGGATTTCAAAAATATTTTTTCACATGTGAACCGTTAATTCTGATTTTGCCTCCTTACTCGAGTTAAAACCCAACTTTTGAAATTTTTTTTAAGATTTGATTTGAGAAATACATTAAAAAGATAAGTTACAAGCACAAGAATAATTTCATTTAAAAAATACTAGTGGACAAATTTAATGTTTTACAATATTCTAGCACCATAAGAAATACATACATGTATTTTTAGGATACATATACTAGGCATTTGTAAATCGACGTAGATGAAATAGCCTGTTAATTACTATTAGTATGTAATTAAAATCTTAAAAGTGTGATCCACCCAACTAAATTACGAGATCCCATTTCGAAAAGAGTTTTGCAGAATATAGATTTGATTGAGTAATTTGAAAGAAATTATTCCAAATCTCCAATTGGACTACTGGTAAAGAATTCGACTCGTAGTAAACTGACCCAGATTCGGGTCTCGCTCATGTGATGCTGCTTTTTTCACAGGTGTTAATAGATGGGAATACGAGCAAGCAACTACCGAAGCTTCACGAACCACGCGATCGCTACATTTTGTTCGGGAGTATCAAAATGCGCGATGTTCATAGGTTAACATATTCAACAAAAAATTAGGTCTATATTGTGCTGCATATACTGCGCCGCGACCTAATTTTTTTAATCGCGTATGGTCTATGTTGGGTTTATACCGTGCAATATTGTCTATGGTTTATCCTATGCAAAATTAAATATATTGTGCCTCTACGTTTTGTAAGAGCAAAATATAGTGCCAGAGAAGGAATTATGGTAGACAGACGTGCAACAACGATTTTGGGAGGAACTATCAGAAGTGCAAGTTAATGCTGCAAAAACTAATGTATGCTGAGCGGAAGCTACTTCCCAAAAGTGAATAAATAATGTAAAACAAAAACCCCGAGATGATAGGGAACTATTGATTGCTGAGTCGTTATTTTGTAAAAAACAAAAGTAAATTCATTTATGCTGTTAAAGAAGGCGTCAGCGCTATTACGTCACGAATTCTGGGTTAGTTCACGTATTTCATGAAGTTATTTGGCTACTGGACACAAGGACGTGTGAAAATGTTGAAGAGAAGAAAAGAAGAGAAAGAAATTTCAACCAAATACAAAAATGTTACACATCATGATATTGAACTGTACATCCAGCTTTGTAAGCCTTGTATGAAGAAACAAAATGGTAGTAAATAACACTTAAAACGTACGGGTTTTTTTCTGAATTTAATTCTCCTTTATCAGGTAGATCCAGGAAATGCAAATTTATTATGGTTCCCTTAGGTGGTTTCTTTTAGTTATTTAACCTATTATTAAAATTTTTGTTATCTTTCCTGAACTCCTCAACTTCCCCTCGCATTTCCCAGCCAGGATGTAAAAAATTTAAAGTCAAGTGAAGTGAGTATTTAAACCGGTGAATATCGGAGTTTATTCAGAGCGTGTTTTTTGCTAGCTAACGCACGTTTCGTTTCTGACCTTGCTGTTACGTTGATACGCCTTTTTGGCCTTTTGAATAATTATCACGCTTCTTAGGTTTTGTCGAGTCAACCTAGTTTAGCCGTAACTTAAAGTGCTAATCCAGCACTATTCTTTTTAGACTTTAATTGCTTTGTGTAATAAGTTTTAAGTCTCGCCGCAAGTTGTCAGTGTTATTGCAAAGCAAGAGCCTTGTGCTTTTCTCTTCATATTTGAAATTAATAAAGGGCTATTTTCACCCTTCTTCTGTGCTGGTATTCTTTCACGCCTGTGCGAGAAATCGTCAGGTTCATTAGTAGGATCTAGATTAGTTTATGTGGCCCAAAAAACCCAGATCCTTTTGGTATACAAAGATCTTCTCATAAAAGTTGTTATTCTTAAGGCTCTGATGCCCAAAAGAGACAGAAGAAGTAGTTTACAATCTTGTGGATTTATTTCCGTTGTTTGGAGTACTATTTTTTTATAGTCTGTTAATGATAGGGAGTTTGCAAATAATGCAGTGATCAACTTGAAGGTGTTTTGGCCAACAAGTGAAAATTGTTCATATGAAGCCTCACAAATCACAAAGCCAGTCTTGTATTTAAAGCGCTTATCAAGGTATTGAAAATATACTCTATACTTGGATGCAGCGCAACAAATCTCACCTTTGGAGTAAACAACAGCTTTTCTGTCAATTTATGGAAAATACAGTTTATCATTCTGAGATCAGAAGACAATCAATCATTCGAGGCCTTTTTTTGATTGCAAATCTAAAGTAGGTCGCACAACATCTTCTCTATCAAAGGAAAAGAATCCAGAGGAGAAACTAGAAAAAATAATGAAAAGCACCCAAACAATGCAAAAAGATGAAATAAATCAGTGTATGCAAGTAAAAGAACCCATTAAAAATGGATGAGCTTATAATGGAATTAAACCAACATGATGATGAAGATATGTTTACTGAAGAGATTTCATTTTTGTTACTCGTTATGTACATTTAAAGGAAACCAACGATATATATGCATTCAGAATGTGTTATAAAAATTTCACACCTTCTGTAGCGATAGATAATGAAATGGAGATTTTGTGCAGTCTTTGTTTCAAAGCTAAAAATACTAACAATGATAAAATTAATTCTAAGCTAAATTTAGAAATACAAGCCACGAAAAAAAAAAGATTCGAAACAGAAATTTTAAACTGCTTTTTTGGGAACTACTGTGCGATTTCCTACGACTGACGTCGAAATCGGACGAGGTTTTCGCGCAACATATTGGCAGTTGTAATGATACAGGGCTGATTCTACCAATTTGGAGCTTCTGAAGGAATTTTAAAACAACAGTATGCGAGATCACAATTCACTTCATGCGCTAAGAGTTTGCTTAGAACTGAAGATATTCCTGACCTCAGATGCTTTTTCGGTCCACAAGCAATCGAGAGGTAAAGTTGCTGAACACTGACAGTTCCAACCTGGTTTCGATTTCAGGCTGACTGCATGAGCGTTTCCGTGGTTTTTCCCATGTGTAACATGTAAACAAGCCAGTCCCTTAGAAATTCCTTCATGAAGGCATCCGTACCCTTAGGCAGATAGCCTTTGCCTGCTTTGTCATAGTTAAAGAAACCAACTAACCGAATTCTTCTTCGGTCAATTGCAGTTGCCCAGTCCAATGGCCAAGGTTTGCAAAGTGTATGCGCAAAGTGCCAAAGTATGAAACGCTTTATGTGAAAAAAGCATTAAAGTGTAATTCAGAGTTAAGAGTTTTTCAAAGTAAAATTATTTGCTTTTTTGATGCAACAGGTAAGTTCATACACTGGTTATCATAAATTAAGGAAAAATCACAAAATAGCGATAACTCCCTCAAAAATAAGCCAAACCGTGTAAAATTTGAATATGTTGCCAAGTAAGAGTAGCTGAGTAAAACTGCAATATGCAAATTAGTGGCGCTGCACTCAGAATACGTCATCTGCGAGGAGCATAGAAGTCCATGTTTGAGAGCAAGCCCACATATTTCACTGTGATAGTGACATCAGAAATCGGAGATAGCCAACATTGACCTCCAGGCATCATTTGGCTGCAGGACTAAGATAGAGCCATTGGGAGACTAGAGGCAGGACAAAGTCAAACAGAAGTGGCCAGATGGCTAAATGTGAGTTTTTTTGTGGTTCATAAACTTTGAAGGCAATTTCAAACCACAGATTCGGCATCTAGGAGGTTCAGCCAAGAACGGCCAATTGCTACGACGAGCGTCGATGACTGATATTTGACATTATGTGCACGCAGGAATAGAACAGCTACTCCGACTCTTCTTATATCCTTCCTTGCTGCGGCCACCGCAAGGTTCGTGTCAACGTCAACTGTGCGTAGAAGGCTTCACGAAGGTGGTCTGTATGCGAGGCGACCAGCCATTAGCGTGCCTCTCACGTCACGCCATAGGAGGTACCATTTGCAGTGCGCACGACAACACGTCCACTGCACGCCTGATCAATGGAGGGCTGTTCTCTCTACGGATGAAACCAGGTTTAGTCTAGAGAGCGATAGTAGGCGTTACTTGATATGAAGAAAACCTGGAACCCGTTATCATCCGTCAAACATCCGTGAAAGAAATGCATACGAAAGAGACAGTGTCTGTGTTTGGGGTGGCATTTCTTTGGGTTTCCCATAGATCTCCATGTCTTTTCAAGAGGAACCGTGAATGTTCAGGTTTATTAGAGATGACATTCTTGATGCTAATGTGCGCCCATATGCCTGGGCAATATGTGATGCTTTGCTGTTACAGGACGACAACGCAAGACCCCACAGGGCTTGCATCGTAGATGATTATCTTCAACAGAAAACAATTATGCGCATGGAGTGGCCAGCTCGATAGCTTGAATCCTATCGAGCACGAGACGTCTAGCTGCTCTCAGACTCTTGCGGCGCTTGCAACTGCTTTGCAAGTGAAATGGCTCTCGCTTCCTATGGAACTAATAGACCGCATAATTGAAAGAATCGTACATCGCTGTATGTGCTGTATTGCTTCTAGAGATGATCATATTCCATATTGAAGGTACTTTTCCTATAGCAAACTGACACCTTCGATTTGTTCATTTTATACATGTGCTAATTTCTATACTTCCATAATTGTCTGATAGTTTCTTTTTATGTTATGTGATACCTTATTATGTGTTGTATACTGCGGGTAAGTTTCATAAAATTCTAAATGTAACTTTTTCAGTAATCGTGATTTTTGTGATTTTTCCTTAATTTATGATAACCAGTGTATTTTATTTCGTTTCTTTAATAAGAAGTAAACTTTCGTTTTGTATAACTTTCATTTCCCTTTACTTATTTTGATCAAAATATTTTTATCCCAAAGGGCGTTAGCCCAGAAGGGAGATTAATTTCGTTTTGGCATTTTGTGTTAAAAACTTTAAATGTCAGTTAACTTTTCAAACTGTTACCACCAAATATTACAGCCTTGTATTACATTTAAAGAAATTAAATAACAAAGAATCTGCATAAACGTATATATGTTTCTCGCACTGTGATAAAACAACGGTACCCAGAGCCATGAAATTTTAAATAGCGTACGCTTCCACCCGTATACGAGCATCTGGAAGCCCAATTTTGGAATTTTGAATTCGTTTTATTATCTATTTCGTATTTTATAAAACTTTAACGAATTTTTTTTAAGCCCAAAGGGGCAATTTTTTTACAGCTATTCATTTAGCTTAGGCATTTTGCGTTGGCTCACTATAAACAGTGTTTCACTTTTGAAATTGTTACCACCAAATATTAGAGCCTTGCATTACATTTAAAGAAATTAAATAATGAAAAATCCGCATGAATGTATGTATGTTTCTCGCACTATGAAAAACAGTGGTACCTAGAGACATCCAATTTTGAACAACGTACTCCTCCACTCGAATATGGGCATCTGGAAGCCCGAATTTGGAATTTGGAATTTTTTTTATTATCGATTTCATATTTTGTGAAACTAAAACGAATTTTTGATTAACAAACTCAACGATTTCAAAGCTAGCAATGGTAACACTATACTGGAGAAAAAGAAATTGTCTACAGCGCGCGAATTTTTGATTAACAAACTCAACGATTTCAAAACTAGCAATGGTAACACTATACTGGAGAAAAAAAAATTGTCTACAGCGCGCAGAATTGTGTATCGGAAATTCTAAAGATATGCTCCTTTAAATATTTTGAGATATTGTTGTTGAATTGAATTTTATGGCTTAAGTGTTCTTTTTATAGTTCTCTTTTATTATGTTTTACAAATAGCATTTGTATTTTTGTAGAATGCACGTCTTTTAAATAAAAAGCTTACCATGGCTTCTTTCTATACTTTGGCCGAATAATATTTGTTATTCTTTAGAATATCCAGATATTTCATACAATGTTTAGGAAATTAAGATATTACATATAATGTTTACGTAACATATTCAAATAATTCTTATATTTCATAGTTTGCCTAAAAATGCCTGGGCATTCTATAGTATGCCGGAGTTTGATACAATTCCGGTAACATATATATTCTTTAGGTAAAAATATAAAAAAAAGTTGAAACAGGCACATAAAAGCAAGTGTACGAGCATTATGCTACACGCTACTCCATTTCTAACACTTCCGCTTCGCAACCTTCAGAAGCCGCGCTTGCAGATACTTCGAACTATTCCAACAAAAGTGCAATAATTTATAACTGTAAAAATGATGGTACATTTTATGGTTGTTACGCCTTGAAAAGACCTTCAATAATTTTTTTAGAGCACTTACAAGCGATGAGCACATGTTGCGGCCTCGCTCAGAAAATGCCACAAAAGCAGAAAAAGAATGAAATAAACAACAAAAGCTTTTGTTTGTTGAAGCCAATTTCGAATTCTCTCGGCAGATGGCAGAACGATTTATGAGGCCGCAGAAAATACAAGAAAAATCGTTTAGTGTTTTAAGTTATAAGAAAACTTGGAGAATTGGATGGTCTCAAGCTTTCCTCTTATTTATGAAGTCCAAGGTCGAAGATCAGTTATTTGATCTTTTACGGTTACAGGGAGCGAAAACGTTAATATATGCAGTTTAATATGACACATAAATTTATAAACGTATTAATAGACATTTTAGTTGCCCTGTCTTCAAATGTATGGTTATATATTCTGCAATATTTACACATGTGTGTAATATAAAAATGTGTTTTTATACACACGGAGAAAACGTGTTTTGAGATTTTTATATTTCGATAAGAAGGAAATTTTTCACCAGAAATTTATCTTAAATTATTTTATTTTATTATTAAATTATTTATTTTATTATTTATTATTTATTTATTTACTATTTTGTTATTATTATTACCTATTTATTTATTATTAGTCCAAAGGGATTTAGTCCCGAAGGACTATTACTTTCGTTTTGCGATTTTGCGTCGATTCACTCTGAATGCCCGTTTCACTTTTCAAATTGTTGCCACTAAATGTTATCGCTCTGCATTAAATTTTAAAAAATGAAAAATCTGCATAAATGTATGCATGTTTCTCGCATTGTGATAAAACCTAGAGCCATCGAATTTTGAATGACGTAATCCTACTGCGAATATGGGCATCTGGAAGCCCTAATTTTGAATTTGAAATTTGCTTTATTATCGATTTTATGTTTTGTAACATTTCAACGAATTTCTGATTAACAAACTAAATGATTTCAAAGCGAGCAATGGCAACACTGTACGGAAAAAAAAAAACATTTTTATCTCCAGCGCACGAGACTTACGGAAATTCTAAAGATATGTTCATTTTAAAATGATTTTGCGATATTGATTTTGAACTGAATTGTATGGTTTGAGTACGTAGTACATGATATTTAATAAAAAAAGGTAGCACACGAAACGTTAAAAAAACGCGGCTTTGGACGTAATTTAAAATCTGAAATCTTTCAGATTTTTTTTTTATTATTAGATTTATTTATTTATGCTTTGCTTTATCACATATGTATACCAAGACCATGTTACTGAACCATAAGTTATTGTACAGTAATTAACCATGAACTACAGTTAATAATTATTTCCGCATCTAATGGAAAAAAAAATCGTCACATACAGACTGATCATGTTTTCTTGAAACCAGCATTTTCACTGACATGAAATTGGAAGTGTTTACGGCTGAAATTAATACAATGCTTGTAAAATCGGAAGATAATTTTTAGTGGTTTTAAAATTCAAGAAATGTATTCGATTTATATTTGGGAAAAAAGTTTTAAAACTGTAAATCTTGCAGCTTTATTCCCAATGAATTTGATCTCATTAAAATATTTCAGTTTGCAATTTATTTTACTGTAGCTAGTTCCAGATAATTTAAAATGTAGAGGGAAAGTGAAGTCTCATCAATTAAAAAATATTAATAAATTCCATAGTATAGTCAACTCTCGATTAATGAGGTAATACAGGGAGAAAGGTGCCCAATCCAACAGCAGTTAAAACTGACAAGACGGAGAAGTAACACATATTATAAATCAATAGAAAAATGTTATTATTAATTTGGTTGTATTTTATTTTAGAACTTTTTAACTTGGAAAATAAATTCATTTGATTATGCAAATTAAATCTGCATTCGAAACAAAAAACACAAAAAGATTTTTCTGTCATTCTACAACAAACAAACTAAACAATTTCTTTCTTTCTACTTTTTTTTTAGACCAAAGAAAGAGCTAAAAGCCCAGAAGGGCTATTTATTTCATTTTGGAATTTTGCGTCGAAAACATTAAAAGTCTGAGTTACTTTTCAAGTTGTTACCAACAAATATTATGGCGCTGTGTTATATTTAAAGAAATTAAATAATGAAAAATCTAAAAATGTACGAATAATCTAAAAATCTATAAATGTATGTATGTTTCTCTCACTGTGATAAAGCAACGGTACCTAGAACCATCAAATTTTGAATAACGTACCCGAATATGGGCATTTGGAAGCCCGACTTTGGAATTTGTTTCATATTTTGTTATCTATTTCATATTTTGTAAAGCATTTATGAGTTTTTATTAAGAAATTCAGTGATTTCAAAGCGAGCAATGGCACCATTGTATGGAAGATAAAAAAACATTTTTATCTCCAGCGCGCGAGACTGTGTATCGGAAATTCTAAAGATATGCTCTTTTTAAATTATTTTGCGATATTGCTGTTGATCTGAATTTTATGGTTTAAGAATTTTATGGAAGAGCATGAAATTCACAAAACGTTAAAAAAACGACCCTTTGTGCATAATATAAAATCTGAAAGTTTATTTATTTATTTTTTAAAGGAAGGACCTGGTTAACCCGTAACTCAATTATCCACTCCCACTAAATAAGAAATTGATTATACGTCAATTTTAAATTTAAATGAAAAATCCCCTTCCCACGTTCTGCGTCAGTTTTTCTTGAAATACTTCTAAACGAAAAAAGCAATTCTTTATCCACCACAGCAAAATACAGTAATATTTTAGCATTATATAAATATGTTCAATATGCTATTCCGCAGTACATATAATATATATTATATACTATATATTACTGCACAATACAGGGTGTTTCAGCAGTTCAGTTACAAAATTTCACGAAAGATAGAGTACACCTAGATAATGAAAAATCACATAGCAATGCATAGTCGGAAATGCTTTCCTGGCGCGGTAGTGACGACATAAAACACGAAAAAGGATATGTTACAAAAAAGGATAGACACGAACAAAAAAAAGGTTGGATACGTTGCAAAAAAGGATGGATACGAACAGGACGAGAGAACACGTTTATTATAATCAGTGCAGCTAAAATGTTGGAAGTGTTCAATTTTTGCATACATTAACAGTCTTGATGACTGCATGGTTGGTTTTCGTGAGTGCAACGTATCCTTAACATTGTTCGGGTGCATTGGCCAGCAAGATCGCTACACCTCCCTTGCGTTGACTACTTTCTCTGGGAGGTATGTCAAGACACTGGTGTATGAAACTCCTTTTAACAGTGCTCAGGAACTTGCTGCACACATTGTGGCAATTGCTGAGGAAGTCCGGGACACGCCATGTATTTTCCAGAACATCAGATATTCCATATGCCAGAGATGTGAGGCCTGCATTATAGTCCGGGGTGCATATAAGCATTCCGTACCGCGCCACGCTTATAAGGAAAAATCCCCTCTCGTGATTGGATATGCTTCGAGGCCTACGTGACATACGTAACCCTCGGATATGCTTTCAATCACCTCATTTCCTCTACGCTTAGGAACGCCTGGACTTTTCTTGGGCTCGAGGGTACGCCTCCATACCATTTGTTTACATTTTGATAGCAGTACCGAAAAGATTATTACGTGCGTTGTATTTTTGTTGCTATGAGATTACACAGATCTTTGCTTTTGCACTAAATTCACGAACTCAGCTATTTATATAATTTAAGCGCTTAAGATTACTTCTGATATTAGCAGCATCTTTGAAAGATGTTATAATTTTATTATTCCATGAAACAGGAAACCAACTGCCGAAAGCTGCAGCTAAAATGTTTTGTTTCAAAGAAAACAAACGATAATTTTCACGCTTCCGTGTCACTCATGTGCTTTATTCAACGGAAACAAAACCGTAACAACCCAGCCTAAACGTCATTACGCCAAAAGCACAGCCGACTGTTACAGAGTTCGCTGTGGCCAAGAGAAAATGATGTCATCGGAAAGTATGCCCAATCACAAGTACAGATTTTCCCTTTGCCCGTGACGCGGTATAGTCTCAAATGCAACCTTGGCTGGCATTGTGCCAGAACACATAGACTCCTCCAAAAAGGGGGTTATGACTTGCTGCAACGTGAAAATGTACTCTCTTTTACGGAAAGGGAGAATTTGTATGCTCGAGGGCAAGAAAGTCCCCATCCTTCTACCCCTATTTTAAGAATAATTCGGTCCAAATGGCGCATGCGTGTTTGCGCTCATGATCGCGTATGAGGCGGTCGAACTACACTTCCTAGGTACGAGGCAGATTTTTTCCTATACGCATGACGCGGTACAGAATACTTATATGCGTCCGAGGTCGTAATTTCGATGTCGTAAAATTTAATTCTTTCTTTGATGACAATTGTTGTCGGTTTTTGTTTCCGTTTCTTGGTTTCTGCTTTACTGATCATAATAAACATGTTTCCTCACCTGTTCGTGTCCATCCTTTCTTGTGATTTGTGTCGTCACTACCGCGCCAGCAAAGCGTTTTCGACCATGCACTGTTATGTGATTTTGCGTCGTTAAGATGTACTCTATCTCTCCTGATAGTTTGTAACCGAACTGCCGAAACATCCTGTATATACAACATATATTACATAGCTGCATATTACTCCGCAGTACATATAGCTTATAGAAAGATAGACAAAGTAAAAAATGCTTTCGTTACCTAAAGCCCTTATGAAATATTCAATAAAATCTAAAACTTAAGTCTTAAAACAGATTTTTTTTTAACTTTATGTATAATAAAAATACAGTGAGACCAGGCCTTTAATTTGCACCTATTACATTATGCTGAACAGATGCTTTAATTTTTGGGAGGTTTTCTATGCCCTCTTATATTCCAGCAAATAATAAATTTTCATCTAACGTTTTAAAAATCTTTATTTTGTAAGAGCCGCAAGAATAATGGAATAAATCTCTCGTTAAAATTAACTTCACATGTTTGAATGAGACACATTTCGAAAATTACTTCTTTTTTCTTTGTATATAAATTTAATAATTAATTATTATTTAATGCTCATTTAAAAAAAAAGCCGCAAGTTTTCCCTTATTGGTCATAAAATGGTCACGCACAGTTTACTTGACAGACTTCCGGTCACCTGTGACTTAACATCATCATCTATCTATCTGCTCAAACGCGAAAAAATGCAATTAAGTGATGACGTAAGCTTAGGTGTCAATTTTCACACGCTCTTGAATGCCACACATCGGTGAAGTGTTTGGAATATTAACTTGCCCTAACGGTTTCTTGAGGCGCCGCGCGTGTAAATTCAGCGACCGTTGAAGAAAAAGCAACTGGAGCAAAGAATGAATAGAATTGATTTGCGCGAGGCATATGTGACGAATGTGACGTACCTTTACACCAACTGTTGAAATAGTGATTTGATCTTTGTAATCAGTATTTTCTACCATATTTCTCTCGATGAAAAAATGTTTAGCTTAAAATCTTCATTTATGATCTTTCCTCATTGAAATAATTATGTAAATATATAAGCAAACAAAAATAAAATGATGATACTAGACTTCATTAAATCATTGATCTTCAATCTATTTTCACTAATCATTAATCATCACCAAAATCATTAAACTTTTATCTTTAATCCTTTTTTTAAATAATTTTTAATATCATATTACTTATCAGCGCAAGAGAGTGAGCCAATATAGTTATTAACAATATTATGATACTTTGGATTAACTAGAAGATTCTTAATAAAATGGCCACCAGTCGCTGAATACTGGTATTTGGACCTGAGATCGAATCTTAGTGAACGGGCTGGCTGCATGGTTAGTTTTTGTGGTTATCCTATGTTAATGCGGATACTAGCCAGTTTTGCTTAAAAAGTCCTCCACGAAGGCATCATTTCCCATAGGCAGATAGTCCTCCAGTTGGTTTGATTTAGCCAATTAACCATCCTAACATCTTAATAAAATATTTGGCAGTTGAATTCCACGTAATGATTTCATTGTTATTCATAAAAAAAATCTGATGCGTACATCACATGACTTCCTTGTACGGAATATTAAATAATACGCAATTTTCCTGCATTTCATTTAAACATATTGAATTAGCAGTTAACGAATTTTGAATTAAATCTGCTTCCTCGATAGCGCATAACTAAAATAGAATAAATGCACTCTTTTAAGTTCACTATATTTATTTATCATAGCGAAACTTCGGCGCTAGGTTCACTCAACAGCGTTACAGCTCATTCATTTTATAACTCTGAGTGCACAAAAATTATATCATCTGAAAAATTACCACAAGTTCTATTCAAATAATAAATACAAAACGACGTATAAAATAAATGAAGCAAATAAAAAAGAAACAGTTTTTCACAGACGATTCAGCGCCGCTTATTTAATGAGCATGCGCTACTAATTAATTCAGTTCTCACTTCGTGGCAAACTAAAAATGCATAAAAATTCAAAATATTTTCATTAAAAATTGAAAGATATAGAAAAACATAAAGCACCAAGTACAGTTAAAATAATTAAAAAACAATTTTTACAATTAAAATTACAGTTTTTGCGCAAAAACAAGCTAATAACTTAAATGATAATTCCAGAATGAATCAAGTATAATTTAATTCGCAATAATAAAAGAAGACGTTACTTGGTTGTTGCGAAGCTTACAAATCCACTATTCTGCTAAGCTTCAAATGTAAACAAATATGGGCGCTATCATAAGCAAAAATCAGGCTTAGCCGCACTTAAAAAAACTCTTAAATTGTTGATAATTCCACAATTATTGCATGCAGGTTAATTACAGGCATAAAAATCTTAACCGAAAGATAAGAACAACATAATTCAATCATTTTTGGGCTTATTAATTTACTTTTAATTACTTTTATTACGAATATATATATATTTATATACTTTTGGTCCGGCCGATTACAACCGAAATAGGTGGTGCACATCTACATGCTATAGCAGTCCTATATACAAAATTTCAACGTTCTGAGGCTACTTATTTTTGACTTATGCGAAATACATACGTACGTACGTACGTACAGACGCGACGAAAAAATCATTTCAGAATTAATTTTATAATTTTAAATTAGTTTTATACATTTTTGGGGGAAAAAGAGTCCTTTATTCCGTACTTACGTACAGACGTCACGCAAAAACATTGCTAAATTGCATTGGATAGCGGTCAAAATGGATATTTTCGTTGAAATATGATACCTGAAATTTTTCGCGATTACAATACTTCCTTTTTATTTCGTACAAGGAAGTAATTAGTATGGCAGTTATTTATATTCCTCAAATGACTTAACAGAAAGCGACTGAATCATAGTAGACATGATGATGAAACCGCCTTAAGCATCTAAGTATGAAATAGTGAAAAGTTGGACGGAGTCATTACATTTTTCAATGCAGGAGATGGGAAACACGTGCAGTGTTCTCCCTAGGATTCGAACCCCGGACGTGCTATTCAGTTACACGACAAAGGCTCAAGGTAAGGAGGGACAAAAGACCTTCTAAAGTATAAACCTGTCTTTTAATTCTCTTTTCGAATTCATATTAGACTGAAATGACTACATCTTTCAAATGATAGATATGGAAATAGTATACTTATACTTTTAAAATCTATAAATCGCACTTTAGAAGATACAAGTTACTTTCTTAAAATTTCTAAAACATATGTTAATTGTCTAAGATAGCAAAATAGTTCAAAATTAAGCAAAGTTCAACCTTATAAGGAAGTGAAATTTTCAGAACTCTACTACACCCTCCTTTCCAAGGAACAAAATTTATCATTCTAACTCAGTCACCCATTTCTATCTGTTTCTAAATTTAGGTGGCAGCACTTCCTAAGTAACATGAAGCTTAAGGCATGCCATATATCATTCTCTAAAAATCAATTATTAGCCGAAAGGGGCAATTTGCCCTGAAGGGCTATTAATTTCGTTTTGGCATTTTGCGTCCTCTACTATAAAACAGCATTTCACATTTCAAATTGTTGCCACCAAATCTTAGAGCCGTGCATTATATTTAAAGAAATTAAATAATGAAGAATCTGCATGAATGTATGTATGTTTCTCGCATTGTGAAAAACAACGGTACCTAGAGCCATCGAATCAACGTACGTTTCCACCTGAATATGGGCATCTGGAAGCCCAAATTTGGAATATGGGATTTTTTATTTTATCTGTTTCATATTTGATAAAATTTTAACAAATTTTTGATTAACAAACTCAACGACTTCAAAGCGAGCAATGGCAACACTGTACGAAAAAAAAAAACTTTTATCTCCAGCGTGCGAGTCTGTATCGGAAATTCTAACGATATGCTCTTTTTAAATGTTTTGTGATATTGCTGTTGAATTGAATTTAATGGTTTAAGTGCGAACAGCATGATATTTAATAAATAAAGGTAGCAGACAAATGGTTATAAAAAAACGCCCCTTTGGACGTAATTTAAAATCTGAAACATTTCAGATTTTTTTTATATATGTATAAAATTTGAAGGCTTCCAGATTTTTTTAAAAATTTTATTCAATGCATTATTTTATAACTTCAGTAAAAGTAGCATTGCTATTAAAACCAAATGAAGCTTAAAACTAGTTATTTTTACCATTTGAAGCATGAATTTTCGAACTCCGCCTATAGTAAAAGCCAGAAAATATACTAAAGCCTATTGCCAGAAAAATGCTTGAAATGGTTTTTAACGAAAAACCTTTACAAATCTCTAACATTTTCTCAAAGTTGCGGAGCAATGAAATTCCTTTTTCATCAATATTTCTTCAAAGGATTAAAACCTCTTCAAAAGCTGCAGCAGCAAAACTTGGGCGAAAACAAATGTGGAAATTCAATCAATAGAATAGAATATTCTTTCGAACTCTCAACTGTAGAAAATTCCTAGCCTCAAATTGAAATCATTTAGCAATTTAATATTAGCCAATCAAGTGTAGATGTGCATATAACAAGATTAAGATAAAAAACATTTAACAACGGAATTTTTTCATAGCTAATAGCGGCAGTGGTGTAGCTAACGAAGGGCAAGGGGAACACCTATCCCCGAGCGCTGCATCCACGGGAAGCTAAACTGATGTGACGAAATTTTAGGATGAAATATTTTTCGTTCTTGGCGAACAAGAGGGGGAGCGAAATCTTCAGCCGTCCTCGGGTGCTGAAAATCCAAGCTACGACTCTGAGCAGTGGCAGTTATTGGACAGCACAATGGCCGTTCTGATGTTTTACATTAAAAATTGCACAACAGTAGGCTTAAAATATAGATCTTATTTGATGAAGAATTTTGCATATATCTGATGCCATATGCCAAGTTAAAATTCACATAGTGGTAAAAAGACCAGAGCCGTTTTCGAAAGTACAAGCTGGACATCTAGGTATAGCTTGGTTTGGGAAAACCATTATTTAACGTGAGAAATTCAAAAAATCTATAATTTATATTGTCAAAATAGTGTTTTATCCAATAAAATTAAATTAATAAAAGTCTTGACTGAAGCAGAAGTTATATACATGTATTTTCCACCAATATCCTATACTTTCTCATACGCATAGAAATAACAATTATCATCTCAATTATGGCTAGTTTTACCCAATGCTTTTCCTCACGATTATTTCACGTGGAGATACATTATAAAATGAACAAATAAGCACAAAACAGAAACTTTAAAAGTTATCCAAAAGAATTAAAGAAGATCAAACAAGTTATTGGAAGGATCTTTGTTGCTCTTCGAAGTACCATATCAATACAAGCCACCCTTTAGAAAGTTTGCGTAAGTCAGCCTTCTTAACCATTTCAGTCCGAATGGGTGATACAAGTCCTAGTAGATGTTTAAAAAAGCCTAGAAGGAATTACACTCATCAATTTACTGCGTAGTTGATGTCCCACTGGTAGTAGGCATCAATTCTAACATCCCCACTACAAAATTGCATTTAGTAAGCCATACACTATCACTACAATATGATAGACCTTCCACTACCAATACGATACTATACCACTACAATATGTTAGGCCATCATCCAGTTCCAAGTTGTTGAATATAGAAGATCACTTACCCATCGAAGAGGAAGGTGTCACAGTTGTATCAAGAAAAAACAATAGAAAAGAATTAAAACAATTTGAGTGGCATGCAATCTACCACTATGCAAAAATTGTTTTACTTCTTATCACACGAGTTATGAAAATAAAAACAGTTTCTTTTAATTTTTTTTATGTGTCACCAATTTAGTACTAGTGTGACACATGTGTCCCACTATTATCATCCAGTGGGACATATTTGTCCCACGCCCCTGGAATCCCACCTTTTTAAAATAAAATATTTAAAATGATATTTTTCAATTCTTTGTATAATTACCAAGAGATAATTACCAAGAGTACATAAAAAATCAAGTCAGTTGAAACAAACAAATAAATTGGGACTGAAAGGGTTAAGGTGGGCAACCGTCGAACATTTTGCCCTAATCAAGTAACCAATCAAACGAATCCTTTTGCCTTTTAAGTAACAAAGTACATAAAATTTGTGATGCTAATGGTAATCGTATCAGTCATTGCATTTAAAAATATTTATTAAGGTCTCTAAATCTGATTGCTTTGATTATAAATACATTATTGTATTTATAATAAAAAAAACTTTCGTGGATTCAATAGGAGCACTAGGTTTTTGTGGGTTCTACTGATATAAGATACATAGAAATCGTCATTTCAACGAACAGAATTCTCCGATTCAAGCTAAATTTCATTTCTTCTTGTTATACATTTCAGCTTAGCATAAAAGATAGCATATGTTAGACAAATCACTATTTGAATTCCTATACGTCGTACGTTTCACTGGCAAATGCATTTGTCGCTTGCATCGATCTAAATACATTTCTAGGCATTCCTAATTTTACCAATTCTCCGACCGTGTAATATAATCACAGAGATCGCAGATGCATATCACTCTTTCTGTACTGTCGGAATGGGACGACATCAACCCAAAATCAATGACTTCGCGATCTGCATACCAAAACCGACCAACTTCCAATACACCCAGCAATTCATTCGACCCATATTCGGCAAAAACCGGGTTGCCACTTCTACTACAGCGTGAAATGGATCGCCCGATATAATTTTGAAAGTAAATTTGTCACTATCGAGCGTGATTAAGATCGGACACTATTGTTCTCTTAAGTTGTTTTCCTACTCTACGCGTTAGGACAAGACGACAACCGGATAGAGAATTGTTGCCGCTCCAGTGGTTCTTCATCACTGGAAATTGGATGGCTTAGTCTTGCAGGCAAATATTCTGTATTACATTTTCTTGAAATCATTGAAGTTCTTTACCGAATATCCTTGTGATTAATTTCATTAAGAAAGGGTGAAGTTTCTCCTTGATCTGTCCACGGCTTAACCTGTAAGACACAGCTCTAGGAAAAACTGCACGAACCGTGAAAAATGAAAGTTCGGGAAGCATAATAAATGATATAAACATAAATGAAAGGTTAAAAAAAACCGAAAGGTTTCAGATTTTAAATTACGCCCAAAGGGCGGTTTTTTAACGTTTTGTGTGTTACCCTTATTTATTTAACATCATGTTCTTCGTACTTAAACCATAAAACTCAATTCAACAGCAATATCGCAAAATAATTTTAAAATGAGCGTATCTTTAGAATTTTCGATACACAGTCTCGTGCGCTGAAGATAATTTTTTTTTTTTTGGATACAGTGTTGCCACTGCGCGCTTCGAATTGCTTTCAGTTTGTTAATCAAAATTCGTTAAAGTATTACAAATAAGAAATCCATAATAAAACAAATTCCAAATACCAAATTAAGGGCTTCCAGATGCCCATATTCGGTGCAGGATCACGTTATTGAAAATTTGATGACTCTAGGTGTTTTATCACAATGCGAGAAACATACATACATTTATGCACATGCTTCATTATTTAATTTCTTTAAATATAATAAAAGGCGATAATATTTGGTGGCAAAAATTCGAAAAGTCAAACGACGCTTGTAATGAATCAACGAAAATGCCAAAACGAAATTAATAGTCCTTCTGGGTAATTGCCTCTTTGGACTAATAAAAATTACATGAAATATTAAATCATATGTAAATAAATAATAATAAATTAAGTGAATGATAAGTAAATAACTACAAAACAAATTGAAATAAATATAATTAAATCAAATTCTCTTTGAAGAATTAAGTCAAATTTTTTTTTTCTCTTGCTGACGGAAATTCGGGGACTCGATTGATATTTTTTTACTTCATGAACGCTTATTATACTCAAACTTTTGACAGTGTAAAAGCTATAATTCCTTTCAGGATAAGTTAGGCGTGCATTCAGAACGGACTTACTTTTCTTACTGAAGACTAAAAGACATATGCACATGAATAATATAATTTCCTATAAATACATAAATACTGCGATAAAGTTTCACAGAAAAAAAATGCCTGAGCTGGTACCATTTGGGGCGCCGAGATGCTTCAGCTGGAATTGTAATTTTTTTTAAAAACAGAGAAATACCGGAGCGATCCCGATGAGTTCCAGCAGAATTTAAGAGCAAGCTAACAGTTGATTAAGTACAGGATTTGATAATGCACCATATATATATGTAAGATAAAATCTATACAAATCAGTTTTAGTATTTAATTTAGCAATAGCCTCTTAAATCTTCATTTCTAATTTGGATGTTGCCTTTCTGTATTTGAAAAATAGTAATAACTGTTCCTTGTTCCACTTACATGCAGCGATTAACGTGCAAAAAACCAGGACGTGTTTCTCTGATGTAATGCCGATGCGACACCTGACGATAGAAGCTCCGAACTGATCAGCCCTGGCAGGACGTACAGGCGAAGAGAGGCAAAAGTAATAACTTTTATAGGCTATAGGCTATCATTCTTGTAATAGGCAACGACCCGAAGATCTCTGCCTATCTTTCTGGACTGCTCCATTTATAGATCTATAACTGCGCCATTTCTACGTCACATGGCTTGCGTAACGATCATGACGTAGTTAATTCGGAACCTGAACTCAAAATTTCGAGAGTTGAAATCTTTCTCTTAATAACCAACCTAAACTAAAACCTCCTCTTAATGACGCTCCATATTGGATAACTACGCACTTTAGCTTCTGCTTCTTTTCCTGTTAAGACAGTATTTCGCTCTGATCTCTTCCTATGGCAACAGTATCAAGAATGTACACTGGTGTGCAAAACTTAAGCAACAATGTAAAAAATTAGCAGATAGCCATGAAATTGCAGAAAAGGAGGTCTGGAGATCAGTACAATGAACATGTAAGTCAGTAGAAACGTCATGCGTATGCAAATATTAGGAACGAAACGTCAGAGGCGACGTGAGCGTACACAAAACGCGTGATGTCGGAGCGCCCAGCTCAATAGTGGAATAAAAGGAAGGCCGGAGACGCAATTCAACATATTCGCTGCAAGTGCCAGTGAATCGGTTCGTGAAATATGGTTAGAAGAAATCACCTGGACGACTTCACAAGCGGAAGAATGATAGGAAAGCTGAAGGAGGGGCGTACTGTCACCAGTGTAGCTGCAGAGTTCGGAATCAACAAAAGTATTGTTTCGCGCGCTTGGAAAGCGTTCCAAACCACAGGTACAGCTGTTAGAAAGGTTGGTGGTGGCCGCCCGAGGACGACATCTGCAGGTGATGACCGATATATCATTCTGCAGGCGAAAAGAGGCCGACAGCAATCAGCAAGCGCCATTGCTCAGCAACTCTGTACAGCAACGGGGCGACAAGTGTCGCGGTTTACTGTGGCCAGGCGCCTTCACAAAGGCAGCCTATTCGCCTGCCGACCTGAACGCTGCCTCCCGTTGAAAGTTGGCCACCGACGCCCCCGTTTACAGTGGTGTAGAGAACACAAAAACTGGACAACTGATCAATGGAGTCGTGTCCTCTTTACGGATGAGAGTCGGTTCAGTACCAGAACTGATATTCAACGTGTTTAGATTTGGAGATAGGTCGGGACCCGGTTTTATCCCAGTAACATCAAGGAAAGACACCGTAACGGTGGTCCTGGAGTTCTTGTCTGGGGAGGCATTATGCTGAACGGGCGAACTGAGCTCCACGTTTTCGACAGAGGGTCTGTAACCGGGGATCGCTATTGTGAGGAGGTACTCCTTCCCCATGTGAGTCTGTTCCGAGGTGCCATTGACCCAGACTTAATTTTTATGGATGACAATGCACGGCCACATCGGACTCTTGCTGTTGAGGAGCCTCCGGAGAACACTCAACAACTCAAACAGATGCTGATCGAGGAATGGGCACTCCTACCGCAAGAAATGTTGCATCAACTGGTTCTGAGTATGCGGAGACGGTGCGAAGCAACCATTGCAGTGAGGGGAGGGCATATCTCCTATTAGGGAACATCTGCTTGTTGTTCTTCCTCTTGGATAGACAATCATGAGTCACGATACTATGCGTTCAATAAAGCTTGTTTTTGTTTGATTCCATATCGTATGCATTGTATTCCTTTTTCAGCTTCGATGCTTTCGTCATCCTTTACGTACATAATACTCTGCTTCATTTCTGTATTTCATGTCTCTCAGTTGATTTCTTGTGGAGTTATGGCAAAATACCCTGCTATTTCTTAAGTTTTGCACTCCAGTGTAAATGTATGGAGACATTGAAATGCAAAAGTATGCAAATCTTCTGTATTTCGAACAATTCTGAAAACGGTTTCCATTCGTTTTTTTTTTCTAAAATTAACCATTGATTTCTATTGTTTTATTCTTTAGATGTAAATACATATTTGTTTTAACGAAAGGCCTATTTCCTCCATATATTATACGGGAAATAGTGAACTGTCAAGTTAAGGATCACTTGGGTCAACCCATGCATGATGTCTGAGGGACCGCTAGAACAAAAGCTGCTAGATAGTTTATAACACTACTTCCCGATAACCATACGAATTGTGAGGAATGAATATACACGGTCAGATTACATAGCTTAAGTTAATAGAGATGAGCAGTATAATCGCGAGAAGAAGAATGCCACAAATGAGATCTTTACAGAGTGCCTGCTAAATATTAGTTGCAAACCTTAAACTTAAGAGTCTCAACACCTTCGAACCTCAAAAGCAAAAGCATTACTATCTAAAACAGACATGTTTATTGAACTTAAAATGCGTGTATAAAAAAAATGGAATGGACTTTATGCGAAAAATCTGCCTTAAAAAAATCTAAAAATTAAAAATTAATATATTATTTAACAAAATATTGTCTTCTGTAGATTAATAAAGAAAAACGAGTATATCATTAATAAATTAATAATTGTGAAATATAAAGTCAATTTAAGATCTGGGAAGACTTTACAAACATTATTTACATAAATCTATTGCTATGCGTAAAGATGCGTGCATTACTAACCTGAAAAATTCTCACGATCTAATTCTCATATGTGTAGAATAGTTCTAAATATTGATGCTTTTCTCACGCTTAGGGAACTGCATACCCACAAGATAAAATATCGTTTAGAGTATAAAACTGAAAAATTAGTCTAAAAAATAGCGAACGGGAACTTCCCAGCGTATTTTCTTAATCCAATTTTTGCATGCAATGAATCATATCCGCTTTCTATTTAACACACGAATTCCATGCATCAAAAGAACGTAGATATTTTTCAAAATTTTCTAACCTTCCCGATGTCAGTAGCTGGGTAAAAAAATGTAAACATGTAAATTTGAATGGAGGTACATATGTTCAGAAATTTACTGATTGATGCAAGAAATTTCATTACTTTAATATTAAGATCCTCTAAAGAACATGGCATCAGTCGATAATACACATTTGCAAAATTCAGGTTTGTGAAAACTTATTTCGAAAATATACACTGAAAATATAGTTTTTCGGTTAGATTTTATCCCCCGTAAAGGAAGTAGTAGTTAGCATACGTTATAAAAATAGCTGAAAGCAATGAGATATAATTTTCATCCATTTTTATACGTACTTTTAATACCAGAGGGAACTGGAATTAGCGAACAACCAACCATAAAAAATCTTTACCTATTGATAAGTTATTTTCGATCTATTTAATAACAAACTACCATTGTGAGTTAAGTTGCGTGCCACTTGAATTATTCTAAGTAACCTTATCGTGGTTCCTTTGCAGATAATGATGCTGATTAATGGATTTTAACGGCAGTAAAATGGAACAGAAATCAATCAAAGCTTCCTGTCTTTTCCTCTATTAATCCATATCTTTTCCTCTATTATTAATAAAATCTGTAGTTGGTCTTCAAAGAAAATATATCTTATTTTAATTCTTGGAGAACTGGCAATATGTCTTATCAGCGTGGTTTGAGATGAACTTAACGAAACTAAGAAAGCTTTAAACTTTCACATTTTAAAGCACAAACCACGTGTTGAAGAAGGAGAAATTAGTACATTTATTCATTATTTTTATTTCGGTTCCTTTAATACAGGGTGTTTATAAAGTCCCGGACCCATTTTGATGTTTAATAACTCATAAAATAATAAAGATAGATTAAAATTAATAACATAAATGGTTATATAGACTCAAAAATTTCATGACCCTTGTCAACGAACTTCCACGTGTGCCTCCTTCGTCGCACGGAGAATATCGAGTCGATATTCAATTTCACGCCAGGTACCGGCAAGTATGTCGGCATCCACAGAGGCTATTGCGGTTGTAATTCTGGCTTTTAGGTCATCAATGTTCGACACTCTCCTCCTGTAAACGTTGTCCTTTACAAATCCCCAAAGGAAAAAGTCGAGCGGCGTTATATCAGGTGATCTGGGGGCCAAGGAATTGGACCTCCTCGCCCAATCCATCTTCCTCTAAAATGGTCATTCAAAGAACCGAACGATGGTAACCCAATGAGGTGGTGCACCATCTTGTTGCAAAACGACATGTGGCTGAAGCTCTTCTAGTTGTGGAAATACGAAGTTTTCCAACATGTCTAAGTATAGGACTGATGAGACCGTCTTTTCTGTAAAAAACGAAAGGCCCAATGACTCGGTCGTGCATTAGTCCACACCACACATTAACCTTTGGGGAATCAATTTGTGCCTCACGGTATTCATGGGGGTTTTCAGATCCCTATGAATAAAAAAAGAGAGAAAAATGCAATTAATAAGCAGACGATATTTAAAAAAGTACAGATATTTAGACTGGAAAATGAAATTATCTGAAATTAACCACACGCGCAGACGATGTTTACAAAAGTAAACATATTCAAACCTGAAAAGGAAGATATGTAAGTTATTCCATCAATAAATGCCATAAGTTTGTTTATATCTTCATTATTTTATGAGTTATTAAACATCAAAATGGGTCCGGGACTTTATAAACACCCTGTATTATCCGAAAGGATTTCAAGTGAATGACATTTCTTTTAAGCCTTGCACATCCTTAAAAATATATCAAATTCATTTAATGACTTTAATTTAATCCAGTTCTTCCCAAAGCCAATATAGTGTCGCCTCAAATAACGAATACAATCTAGTATTTTAGCACATCATCCGTATGCACGTCGTTCATTAAATGAGACAATGCGAAAGATACTTACTATGAGAATAATTTCAGTAAGTCCTCCAGCACGGTTCAAAACCACGAAACATCCTTAAAAATTATACAAACTGTTAAAAACATCTCTAACATAAGCAACGCATGAAATTTATTAATTTATTACTTGTAAAATGTATTTACATATCCTACGAACACTGGAAATACTTTTTGCAGAGGGTAACAACCTTACATCTTTTCAATTTAATTTAGTGTGTTTTCACAGCCTCTCAGTGGAAAGGGGATGGAAGACTGAGTTGTCCTTGACATTTTCGCATATATGTCTGGTTTCTAAGAGTTCAGGTTTTAAAATTGTAGTCTAAAGAGATTTATTTTTTCCACTTTTCAGAACGGTCCTAAAGTAGTATTATCAGTGGAAAAGTTTGCCTTTATTCATGTTAAATTAATTGTTATTACTTGGATATAATTAGGACATCCCAATACTTCATCACAAGGTTGTTGACGGTTGCAGAAATCATTGGTGCTTTCGCGTCTGTCTGCGCCTTCTTGCCAGAAGAAATTTCTCTCTGGCTCTCCTCGTTTTTCTGCTGAAGGAAGACTTGCAGTTCTTCAATTATGACACACGTTTTGATGCTTTGCTTGCTTCTTTCTCATGCACTTCCAGAGTTGAGAAAACAGTCCTCGTCAAGAAAGAAGGCAGATCTCGACTCAAATAAGCTGCAGTCCCCCCCAAAAGGTCTTTTGAAGGAATTCAAAGCTTTGCATTTGGATCTTGCTGATGGTTTCTCAATGTCACATTGACCTTTCTAGAATTTTCTTATTCTATGTTAGTCCAAAACTCTCAGAAAACGGCCTTCTGAATAGTGCTGTCATGTAAGTTTCTTGAAGATGGTAATCACTCATATGTCCATCACCGAAGAAGGAAAGTCATGTTGGTAGACAAACTGTAGATCTTCCGGAAGTCAAACCTTTTTAAATTCCAGTTATTCTACTAGATCTTTTGGGTTCACAGACGTGATAAGTTTTAAATAAACAGTGATAAGTTTTTCTATCATATGATTTTGACACAGTTTAACAATACAGAATAAACATTTAGTTATTCATTTTTTAAAACTAGTGATCGAAAAGTTATTGTTCCGACAGCCAGTCTTCATTTACTTACATTCTTTGTTATGGGCTCTTGGAATCTCTAAATGATAAATTGTTAGAGGTCAGTTTTAGATATCCACTTGCACTAACTTTAAAAAAGAGCAGCTTTTGTCCATTTTCTTTTAACACAGCCCACTTTTGTTATGCCTGTGGTTCGTAATGCGAGAGTGGGTGCACTTTTCTACTAGTGGTGAGTACGTTCATTATGCCGGATGTTCGTTATGAGAGGCTTTCGTTATGCGAAGCTTTACTATACCTTATGATATAACTTCTTTCTTTACTGTTCAATTAAGTAGGTGGCTGGAGAGCTACTAATTTTTATTTTAATCTAAAAACTATGCAAATATAACCGATTACTCAATCGCGAGCTGCAACTGGCATAAGACATCTTTTTTTTTTTTTTTTTTTTTTAATACAGATGAAATTCCTATTACTCTCACTCACGGAGTCAAAACTTTTATCTTTATTAAGGAGTGTCAGTTCAATGTAGTGCATAAATCTCCCAGTTCACAAGGTTAGATTAAGTTATCTGAATAGGACAATGCCACGGGTTTAAAAGGAAGGATGCCTAAGTGGAGGACTTCCTGAGGAAACCTGGCTCATATTCACGTTACACATTGGAAAAACTCTGGAAGCTAACCCTGCAGCCCTTCCGATCGCCTGGGTTCGAAACCAGGCCAGGTCGAACTACAAGTATTCAAGAGTCTTAACTACTCTACCACTAGTGGGTCGTCTTCCGTTTCGAACCGAAGGTTTAGGAATTGTCAATTAATAGAGAGAGCCTGCTAAAGCATAACATCCGATGACGGAGGTACTACTATATTTAAAAAAAAATATAATGGTGATTTAGTTATGTAGCAAGTTAAACTCCTAATTCATAAGCAACATACGTCGTAAAAGCACTGAAAGAAATTATTCTACTTGAATTACCCTGAAGTCAAATGCTCTTGAAAATTTTGAAGATAATAGTTTAACATAAAAAATGCTACTCACTTCAAAAGGAATTTCAGTTTGATTTGTTGCTGAAGCGGACCGTCTCAGCTACTGAATTCCTTTTATACGGCTTTGAGTCAACAACGAAACTAGCAAATTTTGGTTTCTGAAGTATTATTCTAGTAAAGGTATAGTTTTGCTTTATTTTATAAGCGTAGTATTCACTTCCTAACGGAAATATCACATAGAAAAAATAAAGAAATATAATTATATATGAATATTTTGCTAAACTACACTCGGACGGAAGTGACAAAGTATTCAGCACAAATAATTACAAAGAAAAGTGAGTGATAGTCTTCCCCCTAATTTGTGTTTAGGATACCAAATTACATACTACTTATTAATTAATCACATTAGCAGGCAAGTGCGTATTATAGTTTAGTGGGGATCTAACTTTCTAATTTGAAGTCTATGGTCATTTCTACATGGTGCGAACTCATAAATTATAATATGTAAACTCATAAAAATTAAATTCAATTAGGTATGTTGCATACCAACTTTAAATTTCAAAATAGCCCATACGCTTATCAAGTTGGAGATCGATTTGTCATAATGGACTATAGCTAGTCTTGCTAGTTTCGCGTTACGTTTCATCTTGTAGATTTTATTAGTCCAAAGGATGTAGTCTCGAAGGACTATTACTTTCGTTTGCGCGTTTTGCGTCGTTTCACAAAAATGTCCGATTCACTTTTCAATTTAGTGCTTATGTTTCTTTGTTGGTAATTGAAGTTGCATTGGGTTGGCTATTAGAATTTTTGGAATTGTACTGTGTTGGTTATTGGGTCTGTACTGGATGGATTAATGGAATTGTATTGGGTTCACTTCAGGGAATTATATTGGGTTGGTTTTTGTGTTCGTATTGGGTTTAGTTTAATGTTTGTTTCGTTCGGCAAGTTATCATATTATTAAGCAAGATCCCTTTGGACGTAATCTAAAATCTGAATCCTTTCAGATTTTTTTTTATTTTTTTAACTTCTTTCGTCATACAATATTTAACTTTTTAAAATTTTCTAATGGTTATTATTTTTATCTTGGAACAAGCCTTCGCTTCGCATTTTTTTTTGCTACGTCTTCCTGCCAGAATGAGTTTTCAGGACTACGTTTTATGTAAATGAGGTAGAAACCGGTTTTCAAGCTGAAGTCGGGTCACTTCACTAGAAGAGCGGAGTACTTGCTTTGCCTTCTGGCCACATCGTAGCTGCTAATCTAAGTGTTATTCGGCCGTAGTGTTATGTGCCTGCTAGTAGACGTCAGTGATCTTAAATAATGGCCAACTCTTTTAGTTAATTCTGTTGGAGCTTCGGCTAGTTTATTTTAGTTCGACTTGTTACTTTCAAGAACTCAGCGAATAGTCGCTACACAGTTCTTCAATGTTCTAACTCTCATGTACTTCTAATGTAGCTAGGATATTACTATTTCATTACATCAAATGCTTTTTGATCAGAGTATGTCGACGTATTAATCGTCACAAAGCAACGTGTCGCGAAATTGTCGTATTTAAATACATATTTTATTCCTTTCAGAACTGTTACATAAGAAATTCCGTTATTTAGTTACCACTAAGCGTTCTATTTTGAGAACAAGCTATACGAAACTGTCAAGGGTACAACAGCACTTTAGGTTTTTGTTGCCAGTATTTTGCTCTACGTGAAATAAAATTAAAAAATTGCATCCTGCCAGATTATAGTCTTACAGTTTGAAGAGTTTATTATTAAAATTTGAGTAAAATTAAAATATATTAAAAGGCATAAAAACATGAAAATTATGGATTCAAAAGAAATTGTAAGCTGATCTTTCAATGCAGATTTAAATTTAATACAGACAAATTTTAGCTATGCAGTCAATCTAGACTTACCAATTTAAGAATTAGGAACTTACAAAACATAAAATTTTATAATTAAAATAAGCTGTTCAAAAGCCAATAGATGAAGAAAACCTCTTACATGCAAGCATCGTTATAATATTATTTTATCGTAAATTAAAGCTTTGTGGAAACTAGGGCATTTATTTAATAAATGTGAACACCTTTATAATTCGAGATTTATTTCCCTGGATCGTTTTCACATGGGGTTTGCGATTGCCTTCATGTGGCGATAATTTCCATTTTGCCAGGACATAGAATCAGAGAACAAACAAGTCACCTAGAAGTTATTTTCGGAGTGTGCAGTGCCCGAAAAAGTTAATAATTAATAACTAAAGCGTTACAACGATAAAAGCTGTACAAACTTCGGCTCAATGGGTAATTTATTAATTTGGTATACATAGTGAGAAACATCAAACAGAATGCCACAGAGGTAATCTTCGACGAGAAAAATTAATTATTATATTTACCAAGCTGTTTCAGTTCTACTATTAAAATAACAAAATCAGACTGATGCATTTTGAAAACTCTCGCTGCTGATCTGCGAAACAGGATATAGTATATGTTGACAAATTTAGAGGAACATTTCTTCAATAGACTTTGCACTAATAAATGATTATCATTAATGACAATAATAATAATAATAAAAAGAAAATCTGAAAGGTTTCAGATTTTAAATTACGTCCAAAGGGACATTTTTTTAACATTTTGTGCGTTACCTTTGTTCTTTAAATATCATGTTCTTCGCACTTAAACCATAAAATTCAGTTCAAGAACAATATCACAAAATAATTTTAAATTGAGCATATCTTTAGAATTTCCGTTCCGATACTCCTCACGTGCAGTGGCAACAGTCCTCACGTGCTGGAAATAAAAATGTTTTTTCTGTACAACGTTGCCATTGCTCGCTTTGAAATCCTTGAATTTCTTAATCAAAAATTCGTTAAAGTTTTACAAAATATGAAATCGATAATAAAACAAATCCCAAAGTCGAAACTTGGGCTTCCAGATGCTCATGTTCGCAGTAGGATTACGTCATTAAAA